>VXBT01008029.1:891572-971028 GCA_013400235.1 Oriolus oriolus | reverse complement strand
AAAAAAAAAAAAAAAAAAAAAAAAAGGGCCTGACAGGACTGTGATCCTGTGGGCTGCTCTGTGCCTTTGTGGAGAAACAAAACTTGCTGTCTAGA
Organism: Oriolus oriolus; assembly: GCA_013400235.1. Lineage (NCBI taxonomy): Eukaryota > Metazoa > Chordata > Aves > Passeriformes > Corvidae > Oriolus > Oriolus oriolus. Next base: position 970,933 of record VXBT01008029.1, on the reverse strand, counting down.
GAGACTTTGTAGTCCCAGTGTTCAGGGGTGCACCTGGATCCTTCAAGAACAGGTGTACTTTGTCGCAGCAAAACGTTTTGCTACAGAGCCAGAAGCAAGGTTTTCTGTCTTTTCCCACTTTTTCACCAAGATCAGCTTGGACAAAGGCTGGACAGCTGACTGTGTGGACAGTGACAGTTGCCTCCCACTACTGTTCAATATCAAGTCTGTACGGTCCTGTTGGGAAATCAAGTTGGGTTCATAATTTAACTACCTCTCTGTGCAGTGAGATAGCACCCAGCTCATTTTAACCTAGTTTAGGAAGCTGGCATTTTAGATCCATCAGGATGAACCTCGCAGTTTTGGTTCAGCTGGAGAGCCCACAGTTACTGGAAGGGGTACAATACGTGGTGGGGGTGCAGTATGGGAGTATCTGCTGGGTTGGGAGGGCTCAGGTGGCTTGTGGTCAGGGAGCCACAGATTGTTGATGCATGAAACCCCTGGGAGAAGTCAGGAGCTGGGCTGCAGGTCAGGGTAGCCTGGAAATGGGGTGGCGGGTGGCAGGTGGCAGGCAGAGCCAGGGAATGGGTCTAAGGTAGTCCAAGGCTCGTGCAGCTTGCCAGGACAAACTCATTGCTGGCCCTGGGCGAGTGTGGGCTTGGTGCCAGAGAGCTTTGGTGCTTCTGGGGGGTGTGTGATCCACAGGAAGGGCTCCCTTTTCCTGCTGCGAGGGAAGAAATGGGGATTTGCATCCAGCCAGCTGGATTTCAGCCCCCCATCCCTGTCCATGTGCTGTCAGGCCCTGGCCCCTTCACTTTCAGTGCAAGTGCAATGTTGGCATGCAAGGTACCTCCTCTGGCTGCAATGTTTGCATGCAAGAGTTGATAAAAACACCAAAATGTTTGGTAACTGCTGATTATTGTTCAAGCAGGCTTTTAAGTACCAAACTTGTGTGAGTAGAGCCACGGGGTCTTTGTAATCGTGCCCGATTTGGGCAGCTGTTGGTTGGAAGCAGAAGACAGTTGTTTGTTATTTAACTTTCCCAGTTAACTTGGCCTCAGTAAGGAATATGTAAATATTTCTCCTTAACTAAACTCTGTGCCTTCATATGGAATTCCAGTATGTGGCAAAGAGCTTTTCTTTTCTGCTGAGCTGTGTGTTGGACCAGTGTTACCCCTGTAATTGCTGGCATTATGTAAACAAGAAAATAATAAGTTCTTAACGGAATATTATGACATCAATAAGTCATTGCATACAGCTCATTTCAATAATATGAATGAAATCAAGTCCCTTACATCAACTCTTTATTTTATTTTTGGTCATTGAATTAAAATCTTTCCTCTCTTTTATTGAAGTACTTGAATGTTATTGGGAATTTCACATTGAATTGCTACAATCACAAGCCAGGATTGCTTTGGATCTAACAGGCTTTTTAATTTGGTATTACAAATTGGCACTCAGCACTTCTTTGCATGTTCTACCTTTGCTTTTATTTAATAACACAATCAAGAATTCAGGAGGGGTTACTGTCGTATATCCTGGCATTTCTTCATTGTTTTCTGCATGAATTAATAGCTTATCTGCTGCTGAAATCTGTGTAGATGTTTATTTTCCCCATTTTTGTCTGCCTGCCTCACTGAGCAGCGACAATGGTCAGTGTACGTGACAGTGTGTTCAGGTAAATAAATGAAGCATGGTTTTGGGTGAGTAAACATACCCAGCTATTATTTTCTGTTATAACGGTTTACAGCCTTCTGATGTAAAGCCTGAATGCAGCAGGGCAAGCTGTAAGTCAGGCCTGATTGCACATTTTGAATCAGTGTAATATTTTTATTGTTACTTCTAATGGAAAAATGGATTTTCCTTTCTGAGAGCCTCTGTCGATGATGCTGGGAGTCCTGAGGGCATCACATGCCTTGCCTGGCCCCTGTGGCCATGCTGCCCAGGGTGCCCTTCCCGCTCTCCCTCTCCTTTCTCCCTCTCAAGATTCATGTGCTGACCTAATTTATTGGTGCTTTGCCTTACAAACACAGATCACACTGGGAGTCTGATGGGTACTGCATATTAACCTGCCACACTGCCAAAATCACTTTTATTGCTGTGGAATACACTTGGTACTGAGCAGGAGGTGATTCCAGAAGCTTGAGTTCGCTGTCAGCTTCTTCTGTGTATGAAGAATCAGCAACACACATCTCAAGAGGTGTGCTGGTATTTTTAAATGGTGCATTCTAATGTTGTTTTGTCTGCCTTCCAGCCCAGGGTTTTGTTAGGTATTTGGTATTTTTTTGAATGAATCTTGACCCAAATCTCCACCCCCAAATCACAGAGGCAGTGTGGTCACCCACTCCTTCCCACGGTGGCTTTGCTGAGGTTGCCTGAAGGGGCACTGAGCTGTGAGCTGGAGCTAAATAGTGCTGAAAGGAGGGGCTGGTCCTGCCAGATCATCAGGGCTGGGCAAAGGGGGGCTCGCTGTGGAAATGCATGACCAGCCTCAACTGATTTCAGAAAGCCAAAACTTCCAGCTCCAGCCTTTTGCTTTGAGTGTTCCTTTTCTTTAATTTGGGATATGATATTCTGGATGATCTAAACCCCCAGGGATTTCTTGCTCCACCTGTTGGAAGTGCTGAGCTCGTTATTCTGTGAAGGCAGTGGAACAGGAGGTTTTTTTCCCTGCCTGTTTGTTACTCCTCAGCTGCTGCAGATCAAGGCTTGGCTCCTCAGCTGGTATCAGCTGGCCCTGGTTTCAATGAAATGCCATCTAATTATATCAGCTGAGGATCTGGTCCACAATGCTTAATTCTTCCATCGTTTGGAACAAAGAGCTGCCTGGCCACGCAAAAACAAAATTCCTGTTGTTGCTGGAGCGGTGGGGTTGGGCCTGTGGAGGGATCACATTTGCTGGAGGCATTCAAGTGGAGCACTGATCCTGCACATAGCTGCTTTTCAGAGGGGCTGAGAAATTATCTTCTTAAGTGGTAGGATGTCATAAAGAAAATTAGTTGTTAGGAGGTTGTGTTCTTATCTAAAAATTATCACTGAGACCAAGTCAAAACAAATTATCTTGATGTGCATGACATGAAAGCATGCAGTGCTTGAGTTATCACAATTTCATCTTCCTATAGCAACTGATTTCTCCGAAAATAATTGTGATCAAACAGCCTGTGCTCCTTGTGGACTTTCTGAGTTAGTGCATGAATCTTTGTACAGTGTAGAAAACATGGCTTGCTAAATTGCACATAAAATAATTTTGCAGTTTCAGTGAAATTGAGGAAGCAACCTGATTTATGCCAGGAGAAAATGCATCCTGATGCTAAAATAAGATGTAGCTACACATGCACTCAGGAATCTTCTGCCTGCTGCAGTGTGCAGTCACACACAGACCCATTTGAGTACATACAAAACTGTGAACGGCTCAGTTGTATACTGAAGAATCTCTTCTGGGAATTCTTTTTTTATTTTTTTAGCCTAATTTTGATTTGTATGCATGTTTTGACATCTCAACTCGAGCTTTTTCCCCTTGGATGGCTAATTTTTCAATCAGATCATTAAAAAAAAAACCACCTGAGAAACTAAGAGAGCAAACCACAAGACATTTCAAGCGTGTGACAGACTGAAATAGAAATTAAAATACTAATAGAAACCCTCACGGGAGAGTCTTACAACTAGGCAGTGTATCCTAACAGCCTGTGAATTACTCTGCCCCTGGGAGACACCAGGATTCTCCCTGGCTTGGATGCTCCTTGCCAGTGTGATTCTGAGGAGAGGCTTCAGTTCTGTCCCCTTGTCTGATGGGAAGGATACCCTGGAGCATTTTGGGATCTATTAATAAAAGCCACTACAGGAGGGAAATGGTGGTATTTTTGGTCTTGCTTCTTTGGAGAATAATTCATACTCCTGACTTTAACCCCATGAGAAATTCAGAATCCTAAAAATATTCTTTATAGGGAGGCCTGAAACACTGGGACTTGGGGTGAGTCCTTGAGTCGTGAAACCCCTTAAACTTAGCAGTGTCCTCATTTCTTGGCTTGGTGGGAGCTTCCTTCCTGATGAATTGCCTCTTGCCCTGTGGCTGGGCCCTCTCCTTGCCCCCTTCTGCCGGGGCACTCCAGTGCTGCTGTAACCCTGCTGAGGCAGCTGCCCCAGCCTGTGCAGTTCCTGCTACACAGCCTGAGATCAGAATTAACCCATTCTAGCCTGAACTAAGGAGGGCTGGCTTGGCCTCGATGAAGATGTGGGGAGTCTGCTGTTACTTTGAGGTCTTGGGGTCTCTCTCCCTCCCTTCCCTTCAGCAGGGTGGGCTTTCCTGGAACTGTTTTGTTGTCAGTGATTGGTGCTCTTCTAGTCCTACATTTGTTTTTGTTTCCCTAAGGGATTTTTTTAATACTGTCTCGCTTTCTGGATTGCTCTTTTTGATATGTTGCAATAGTAAATGTGAGTGATTAGCTGTGGCTATTTTGCATTTGCAGTTGAAGGTTGGAGGTGTGTAGCCCTTGTGGTAAAGCAGCTGGGCTGTCATGGGGGAGGGATGATCTATGAGTTTGGGAATGTGTAAGGGTGCTGGGGGCAAGTTTCTTTTCTGTATTCGTTTTTTCTTGTCAGGCCTTGGGCTCCTCCAAGGCACGGGCTCAAAAACACTTGAGACAATTTAGGTGCCTGAGCTGGAGGCATAATTGCCATAGACTCCCTTGTAAATCAGACCCAATTGCCTTTGGGTTTGTCATTTAGTTGAGAGACCAGCATGGTTTTCCACGTATAGGTTGGAGTAATAAGATTTGATTTGTCTGCTCTGTCTCTTCAGAGAGGGGTGCTTTGAGGCGGGGTGCCTTCTGTGTTCTGAGCTTGTACAGGGCCTACAGAAGCGAGCTGTGTCCTCAGGTGAAATGCAAGTTACAAGGAGGGTGGGGATAATATCCATACACAGCACCTGTAATCCAGTGGTGAGAGGAGTTGCTCACTTACCTTCACTGCTGGAAGATAAAACTCCAGGCAGCTGCCAGGAAATGTGTCAAGGTTACGACTCTCGGGTGGGCTGGAAACACGAATGTCAGACATGCAAGGTGAAAGTGGTTTCAAGTGCAGGCTTTGTCCTTGTCGGGTTCTTTGAAGATTGAGATAACTTAAAAAGAAGGGGGGAAAAGAAAAAGGTTTCCATGGAAATTTTTGAAGCCAGAGGAGTGAATATTGGTGTTGGCTTTGTTCTGTGTTCTTCACAGCTGATAGAAGTCACAGGGTAAATGGACTTAACTGCTGAGTGACCTTTGACAAAGCCAGATAGGAAGTCTTTGTTGTTGTTGTCAGTGATGGTAATTTCCTTTTTTTTTCAAAGTAAGAAGTCTTTTTCACTGTGGTGATTCACTAGTTTTAACTGAAACTTTGAGACAGAGACACAGTGACAAGATAGTGATTGCAGTGAGTAACAAGGCTCAGTCAGTTATTGACCAGCCCATCTCAGCACCTTTGTTTTCCTTGCTGACAAAATATCACAACCTTTATACAAAGAGCTGAGCCGGCAGGAACCCAGCATTGCTCATGCTGGATGTCACTGTGAGAAATGAACATTTTCTCGATATAAAGCAAATTGAATTCTCTCCTTGCAAAGTTTCTTCCCATTATCTTTTGGATTAGCGCTCTGTGCGTGGCTGTCTGCTCTGATTTCTGTCCTTGCTCATAGGAAAACATGCAGAAGAGGTAAAAGCCAATGCAATGGCTGTTTTGTGAAATATTTACTGGGCACCCTAGCACAGCCAGCTAGAGCAGGGCTAGGATGGCCCAGATCTCATCTGGAACCCTTCAGACAGGACTGCCATACATACAAATGCTGATGTGTTGACTCACATTTATGAATCCTCCTTCAGGAGGGATATCTGCTGCTGGTACTGGAGCGAATCATTTCAAGAGCACGTGGGCTTTGTAGTGGCAGTGGCTGCAAAGCTCTGCTGTGCTCGTATTTTGTGGTGCAAATGTGTGCAGCTCCCTTTCTTCTTTCCATCTCTCTTCAAATGCAGATTGTACCCTTCTGGCAGGTTAGCCAGGGCACAGGGATGGGACTCTGCTGTGCTTTTTGCATAGGTGTTACTCCATCAGCGCTGGTGTGGCTCTGAAAAAGGGTTAATGCTTGAGATCCCTGAAGGGGTGATGCCATGGCTCAAAGCTTTTTGCCTTGATGTGATGGGAAGAGGCTTTTTCAGTTGGATCTGATTCCCTCAGCTTGAAGTGACCCAGCAAAACCTGCCTGGCCTCCTTGTTTGCTCACTGAAATCAACAGAAGTTTGATATTCATGGACTGAACAGATTGAAGCGAGGGGCTGGTGAAGCCCTTGCACACAATTCCATCACCAGGAGCAGAGGTCCTGCTCAGCTGGTAGTGAATAACACCGTAAATGGGAGCAGAGTTCCTGCCAAACTCCCTAATGGTCATCACTTTGCTGGGCTAAATCCTGCAAGGCTCAAATTAATGATACTGGAGACCTTCATGTAAGGCCACGGATGTTTTGCTTGTTATCCATAGGGCCCACGTTAGAATTCCAGTCTACAAAGGGAGGTGAGGTGGGCAAGTCAAGTTCTAGGGGTAATAAGGTGAAAATTAAATTTAGTGGTTACAGTGTGCAGTGATGCAATAAGGCTCCTGGCATCTGATTGCTTCTGTCCCACAGATAACAAATAAGCCAGCAAGAAAAATAAAAGTTGCATGAAGAGCAAAGTAGCAGCAAATTCAAAAATGCATCAAAGACAGCACATTGAAACTGGCAGAGTTTACAAAAAACGCTTTTGAAAAAAACACCCAAAGTTAAAAGGATAAAGATCAAAGGAAGAACAAAAGGAAATAGGGACAAATAAATTAAAGAACAAAATTGCGAAGCAAAAGAGCAAAATGTCTTGTACAGAAGGACTGAAAATGAAGGACAGAAAAATAATGAAACAAGGGAATAACAAATGGAGAGATGCAGCTTTGAGTATCACTTGCGTAGGTGTTCGTAGTGCAATACGAACACTTCCTTTATAATTCTGAATTTCTTTTCTTGTATTGTTTCTCAACCCAGCAAAGATAATTATAAGTTCCTTCTAATAATAATTACAGGTAGGCTGTGCCTTCTGCCTCTAGGATCTCACAGAAATAGCGCTGTGGGTAGTCAAGGCCTGCTCGGATGCTTTGCTGTGTGCCCCTGGCACAAGTGGGTGGGGGCTGCAGACGGCAAAGGGCAGAGCACTGGAAAGTGCTGGAGTTTGGGTAGGACTTGGGGGTGTTGCTGACAGTCGGGTGAAGGCTTGTGGAGGATGGGGAGGAGTCTTTGATGGAGGTCTGACAATGTGTGACTGGTCCCATCTGCTGCCTACGGAGCGGTGCTCGGAACACGAGGCACCTCTGCAGTCCATGGGGTACTTTATGCACTGAGGAAAATGCCATTTTCCAGCCTCTTGTCATGTAGCTGTTGGTTGCAAACTTGGTGTGGAGATCAGCATATAAATTAGGGTCCCAAGGTCCTGGTGTGCCCCCTGCACTGGTGCTCAGGGCAGCGCAGCACTGGGTGAGGGCTGGGGCTGCTCTGGGCGTGTAGCAGATGCCCACGCACACTCCAGGGGGACCCCATTACAGAGGCAGCACAAAAGTCACAGAGCTTAACTGCTCTATTTTCCACCTGTTTAGTGTTACAAACCTTTGGTGAAATGGGAGGGAAGTGGCCATCGTATGTCACGGGTCCAGCCAGACCCAAACCCTTTTCCTTGTGAAGGAACCTTCCCCTCCACACTTGGTCTGGCACTTTGGTTTAGTCTCAGAAGTGAGGCATTGGCATTGCTGCAAAACAGTTCAGGAGGTGTAAGGATGTCAGAAGGCACTAAAATACAAAGAGCCTGTGGTGAATTGACCCTGGATGGACACCAGGTACCCACCAAAACTGCTCTATCGCTCCCCTCCTCTGCTGGACAGGGGAGGCAAAATATAACAAAAGTCTTGAGGGTTAGGGGCAGAGAGAGATCACTCAACAATTACTGTTACAGGCAAATTAGTCTCAACTTGGGTAAACAAGTTTGATTTTTGCCAATCAAATCAGAGGAGGATAATGAGAAATAAAATCAAATCTTAAAAATGCCTTCTTCCTTTCTTCCCAGGCTCAACTTCACTTGTGTTTTCTCTACCTGCTGCCCCCAAAGTGGCACAGGGGGACAGGGTGTGGGTCCTTCACCATGGACTGCAGAGAATTCTCTGCTCTGACCTTTGGAGCACCCCTATGCCTCCCTCCCTGACCTGGGTGTCTGCAAGGGTTGTTGCTCTTGCACAGCCTCTTCTCTCCTGGCTGCAGCTGTGATGTTTTGTGAGGTTATTCCCCTTCATAAATGTGTTTATCCCAGAGATGCCCACCCACTACCCAAACCTTGCCATGCAAACTGAGCATATAACCCTACCCCAGAGGGAAATGTTGGCAGTCTGTGTGCCCTGGAGCCTCTTTCCCACCATTAAATTTATCGAGGCCGTGCTCTGGTGCAGCAGCTCATCTGCTCCTGCTGTGGCAGCAGGAAATGGGTGAGGACTGCGGATGTGCTCGTGGCTGTGCCCCACGGGAGGTGCCATCTGAAGTCATTTTGTTCTTCACTTGCTGGCACCTAACAGCCGAGAAAGGCCGAGGAACAAACTGCAGTAAAGGAGAGTGAGGAGAGAAAAAAGGACTCAGTCTTAAAGAGGTGAGAGACACAGCAGTGGCAGTCGCTTCTGAAGTCTTTTAATAGAAAGGTCTGTGGAAAATCATTTTCCCCTTTTCTTTGCTCTCCAGGCCCCAGCGTTCAAAGGGCAGGGGCAGCTCCGACTGCTGCCAGCTGGATCCTGCAGAAGTGCCAATATTGGCTAATGCCAATAGTGGGAAAACTTACCCTGGGTGCTGAATATTCACATTTGAATTCTTGAAACCCAAGCTGAACTTTTATTTAGTCTGAGTCATGATTCAAAAAATAAAATATGCACGGATCACAGTTGTGAAGGAAAGCAGCAGAAGTGGCTTTCTGGCACAAACATATGCAAGCCATATTTCTCTAGAAGTAATTTCCCATGGAAATTTAACCTCTGAAGGACACTGAAGTTAAATTAAACTGTAGGTTTTGTAACATAAGATGCTATTGTCAGTCTGGCAAGTCTGGCAGCCATGGAGGAGTAACACAATATGAAAGAAATGGTACACCCGTATTTAGAGCTAAAAACAAGGAGCTTTTCCCAGAGTCTCCATTAATGTTGCCATGCCTTTGTGACTATGGCCGTGTCATTTAATCTCATTGCATCATCTGGAAATGGCTGTGAAATTAGTACCATATGTAGCCAGCACATAAAGGCCAGGGGGATAAATCACAGTGAGAGAAGATCACGTTGTCCTTAAAGAGGAGATCTGCAGTATTTACGCATGGGCAGGAACTCTGCAACATCATGGTAAAGGTGCAAGAAGAAAAAAGCTTTATTGCGTCTCTGAAATTCCTTTAAATACCAATGGAAAAACAGGAAATCACCTCATATAAACAAAAATGAGTTCACCTCAGTGTTCCCCAATCACCTGGAATATTTCCTAGACATTGCCTATTATGGTAAAAGGTAAACAACACCTTACAAGGTCACAAACTGCAATTATCACATCTCATAGGGCTGACACTGTCCAGAAACCCACAATCCTCTCTCAGTCTATCCCCGGTGACCTGGCTGTAATCCCAGGATCACCTCCGGGTCTGAGAACCTGCAGCCAACAAGGCCTAATTTCTCTTCCAGCACACAGTGTAGCCCAACAGAGATCTTTGGGAATGTGCACATCTGAAGCAACTGCACTTTGTCATTTGCCTGGTGGGCGAGTGAGCACGTGGCGAGTGCTTGCCCTGCTTGAGGTGAGGAGACCTGGTGGCATCTGTGTCGTGACCTGCCACAGAAGGTGGATGAGCCCTGCTCCACAATGGGGATGGTCTGGGACCTGAGAGCGCTGGGGGCTGGCTGTGCCAGGGCTGGCCTGGCCAGCCAGATGTGCCTCTGCTAATGATAACAGGAATTGCCCTACGAGCAAAGCTCCATCTGGGTCGCTTGTGTAAGCTCGGGGTGTCGGCTCCTCTCCTCCAGGACGGGTTATGTAATCACATCAGAAATCAAATACACTATTTGGATTTCACCTTTTTCTGAACATCTGGCTGCTCACGCTTTAGGCCTGCTGATTTCGTAGGGGTCCTGCTTAGAAAAAGGTTTTCTGTGCATGCAAGCATGGAAAACAAATGCTGAAAGGTTGCCCAGACAGTGACCTTGGAATTAATTTTCAAATTCAAGTGAATATCTTTATATTTCCTCCACTCAAAGTTTCCGTAAGAGCAGTGCTGTGGTGTGTGACCTCTCTAGCCCTAACTCGGTGCTTATTTGAAAGAGTCCCTCTTTTCTCTAATGCTGCATTGCTGCCTTTGAAATCAGCAGAGAGGGAAGGGCAGTGGAGCCCTGCAATGAGATGTGACCTAAAGCTGGTGGCATCTACAAAGACAGTCCAGTTGACTTCAGCAGGCTTTGGAGTGAGCTCATGAAAGGCTGCTGGCAGGGCGCTCTGCGGTGCCCTCGCGGTGTCTTAATTTCCTCCCTTTGCTGGTCTCAGATAGTGTGAACCTACTGACCTCTGCTGCATGCTGATCATCTTCTGTTTTTCACCAGGGAAGCAAAGCTTGGGACAAGTTCTGCTGGAGAATTGTCAGAGAAGCAATTGCAGCTTTTAATTTGCTTGACTTACTGGCTGAGGTCCATGTTGGCAGGTCCTGCAGTAGCTCGTTATTGTTGGAGGCTTTTCTCGATGGGTGTTCTCTGCAGCTGTGCTGGAGGTGTCTGCTACACCCTGAGCTGTGTCCCCAGCCTCAGGATCCTCTTCTCCAGAGAGCAAAGTCAATGGGATTTTATGTCCCAGCAGCAGCATGTAAACATAAAGAAAGGTTTCACGGCCTTGTTCTTGATGTTTTTGAGTCTAGAGACTTTGAGGAAATAAGATAAGTGTGATAGTCTGTTCCTTCAAAGTCCCCACAACATTTTTAACTGTGTTTCTGATCATCGTAGTAGATAATAAATACAATACATGCACCCATGCATATAAAACAGCGTTATTTTGTGCTTAGTCCATGTGTTTCATGTGGAAATCTGGATGACGGCCAGATCAGTAAATGACTCTCATTTTTAATGGAAATCAGAAACACAGCAGATGTACTGTACACTGAAAAGAGTTAAAAATAGCTGTTTGCAATCTCTGTGCTTGCCTTTAAACAAAATACATGATATAGAGCAGTGGTGGTTTAGCATATGGAGGCTTTAACATTTGATAGTTCTGAGACTCTGCCAGGTTTGTGCAGGGAGGTCTTGAAGTTAATGGTGAGTTTCATAGACAGGGTTCCTGCTAACATCTTAACTCTCTCCGTGGTCAAACCCTCTGACTGCTATGAAGCTCTTTATGACCACTTGCATGTTGCAGTAAATTTGTGAAAAGATATGGAAATCCCAGTAGAAGTTGGTTCCCATCCCCAGAAGGGAGCTGGATATTTTTATTTGGTTTGTATCTGGATGAATTGAGATGTTAATTCTGGGTCATGCAGCAAAATATTTTTAATGCTGATGCCTCTTTCTTACCACTGGTACTGCTTCTTTCTCGTTACAAATCAGAATAACTAATGCAGCATTACATGGGGGATTCATCTGGCAAAACTGGATTAATTCCAACGTGCTGCATAGCTCCACACCGACTGCAGTCCTCGGGAGAAAAGGATTTGTCTTTCAGAGTTAACTTAAGTGTTATCCCAATGTGTGCATCTTCCAGTGTGCTTGGCCTCACTGCAGCTGTCAAATGACTGGGGAGCCTTTATGTAAATCACTTTGATAATACACATTTGTAAGCAGGTGTAAAGAAAGCATCTTCCACCATACAACATTCATAAGAAAAGCTTCATCTCCACATCACACTTACGCTTTAATGCACAGCAGCTTTTAGTACTCTCTATGCAGACTCAGAAATAAGTCTTAGAGAGCAATTACCCAAACTACCTAAAAGGCTGATTTTTTTAAAGAGGAATTTTACCTATTTCTGCTGACTTCCGTAAAGCGCATTTTTGATTCACTATGTTTTTCTTCTTTAAAAAAAGACCTTGTTTTCCCAGAGTGCTAAAAAAAGCCCTTTGAAACACCGTGAGACTATAGTGATGAGCTATGCTAGAGAAACCAATATTATATATTTCATCATTTGTCTGGTGTCCTTGCCAAACTTCTAATTTAGCAGCGCACAGTAGTGCACCAAAGTGAGTCATGAATTCTTCAGTATAATTACCACGCAGTGCAAAACCAAGGCTACAGAAGTCTGAACCTTTTCCTGTCTGTCGTTTTCCCCTTCTACTTGCTTTTCGAATACCATATGCTGTGCAGGAAAGCTGTGCATTGCATCACAGCTTCAGCCCTCTCCTGAGCAGATATGATTAAAGGCTAAATTTCGAGTTAATAGCTAAAAGTCCTTTTCTGTGGGACAGTCACAAAAAAAAAAAAGAAGAAGAAAAAGGTGTTTGATTTCTTTTGCAGCTAAAATGTGGGGTTTTTTAGGGAAAACACACTGGTAGAGACAGCCACTGTGGAGTTGTAGGGCTTGATATGAGAGCTGAGTAAATGCTAAGAAATGGTCTTGTTGACATTTTAAGATTAGTCTTTCCTTGAATTGATTTTTATGTCTTCATATTTGTCATTCCAGAAAGTGAGCCTTGCAGGCGAGGTAGTTGCAAAGGGCAATTGGAAACCTCATGTGCTCGTTCAGGGTTCACCCCCATGAATAACTCAACCCAGAAGTGTGCTGATGGCTTTGTGCTATCAGTGAGAGGTGAAGGTGCAACCTGGAGTTTCAAAACTGCCGCTGTGTCCGAATTCATGTCCAGTTCAGTGCCTGCATTGGGGCTCACTGATTTTTACCTGTTTTATAAGTGTGAATAAAGGCTCAGATTTTAAAAAGGGCATCACAGCAGACAAAGATTTACAGAGTTGCTGACAGATGAAGCCTTTCTTTGGAAAGACCCGTTTCAGGTTGGCTTTGAGACTTTGCATCATTCAAATTGCTGCATGTGATTTACACACTCCAGACTCCTTTTGAAAGTAAGAGCTTAGAAACTCAACACAACATCCCCAATATTTATGTTTCTTCAGACTGCAAGGTGATGAATCCTGTTTGCAAGCTAAAATGTGTAGATAAGTTAAATATTGTCTGTGTTTGAATTATTCCTGCCTCCCTGTCGGTTATGGGAGGGTTGCAGCACAGGTTTTACCAGAGCACAGAGAGAGGAGACAAGCAGATCTGGGGGATTTTCCCTCCTTCAGCTGCTGGGAGGATGGTCACTGTTCAGTGGCACTTTTTTTAAGTGCTGCGGAAAGCTGTTTCCTGAGCAATTAACTGCAGAATTTTGCTTCCTGCAGAAGGCACAGGAAAGCTTGGTTGCATTTCTGAAGGCACAGTTACATTTCAGAGAGCTACTTACAGAAATTCTGCCATTGCAAGGTTCAACTACATGACCCTTCCCACCTTCCTCTTCATATTTCTTTAGTATTTCTCACTATTTCCCTATTTGCCAGGGAAATTTGCCTTTTAGACCTAGGTCTGCTCATAAACTGTCGATTAGAGATGATTATTTTCTAACGGTGACCATGGAAAAATAGAATGAAAAAGATGTTAAAAACTCCCCTTGCATTTCTGGAAACTTCTTCCCCTCCTTTCCAGTTCCTATTTTGTTTGCTGTATCTTCTGTTTCATGCTTGGATAAAAGCAGCTGAGGCAAAGGCCTTGCTCGTGTGAGAGGGGCTGGGCAGATGCAGAGCAGTCTCAGTTCACTGTCGCTGCACTCTGCCCACACTCCTCTCACAGCTCTCAATCACCCTTTTTCAGTAATTGCATTAACTCAGTGCAATAGTCTGACAGACTCCCAGACGTGTCATTATTTTTCCCTTTCATAACTGTGTTTATAGGAACACACTGCAGTGAGAAGTTAATCCTACATCCACGCTGAATTAGTTGCGTTGGTTCGCTTTTTCTTTTCCCCTCAAATGTTCTGTTTCAGAGCTACAGAGTAAGAGCTTATCTGGAGGTGAGATTCCTGTGTCATTGTGGGCACAGTATTCCCTTGCTTGGCAGTTGAATAATAAGTTATATATCTAAGGAGGGGGGTGGTTCAGGGTATGGCGATTTTAGGCTTGTCCAGTGTGAGATCTGCTCTCTTCAGTTGCTTGCAGCACCAAAACAATTCTCCCAATTAATTTTTTTTTTTTGTCCCTGCATGAAAAATTGCAAAAAGTAAGTAAAATTGCTTTCTAAAAGAGCGCACAGCCTAAGCTTGAACTCGTATCAGGAGGAGAAAATGGCAAGTGACAGAACACACTTGGTATGAAAGACTCCATAATTATGTCGTGTGATCACAGGGGCAGGTGAACGAATGGGGCGTCTCGATGAGAGCGTGCTGGATGGAAAACTTAGACAAGAGCTGCTGGGAAAGAGCTTGTGCCAGAGATGAGGCATGGTGGATCAAATCCAACAGGGCACTCGAGGCACTGGGACAGCGTGAACAATCCCTGCGCTGCTCGCTGGGATTAGAACAGCAGCCTGAGAGAGACGGGCTCAGTCTGAATGCTGCATTACTTTGATTTTTGTCAATTAAAGCCTGATGCAATTAGGTGAAGCCCTTGCTCTGCGTGCTTGACACACTGCAAGATGCTGAGGAGGCTGGCCCTGATCCAGCAAAGCACTTAAATGATTCCATTAGTTTAAATGGCTCTACCTGTATGCTTAAAATTAAGCATGTGCTTAAGTGCTTTGCTGGGTCGGTGCCAGTGTGTGCAATGGGTGGCAAGATCAGGTTTTTAGTGACCACCACCACAGCCTTGCTTTGGTTTTTGCATGCAGAGGAACTGTAAGGTTTCATTTATTGTCTCTTTAGGTCAGTCCTCTAGGTCGTGATTTTGATAAAAATGAGGGGCAACACTAAATAAATCACCCCCAAAAAGTGCTTCTCTGACAGGATTTTTACAGTGCGCTGTATCAGAAACTGTCCAGCCAGAGTGCTGCTAAACTGAGCCCTTCCAGTGAGCAACACTGAGGTGTTTGAGGCAGCTGAATCCAGAGACCTGATGCCTTGTAACCAGTGAATGTTTTTTTGGGAACAGTTGAAGGCTGTTATTTGACATGTCTGATGTTCTTGACAGAGTGAAGGCCATGTAGCCAGATGTCTAATGACATTCTTGGATTAAATGGAGCTATAGTCCCTGTATAACTGTGATAAAAGTATATCATAAAATACTGTAATTATAATCACGAGGTTTATATGCTGTTCTTAAAAAATATCCCAAGGCACTGTTAATTCAGAATTAAGCACATCCATGAAGTCTGGAAACTTAGAGGTCGTACAGGTGCAAGACTGTATGGAGAAATTTGAGCTGATTTACCCTAAATTAAAGAAAATGGGCTTGGAAGAGACCTGAGGAGTTCACTTAGTTCATCTGCCTCTTTAAACCACCAACACCATCTATTCCCCAGTGTCCCTAAGCTATCTGTTTCAGGACATAACAGTCTTTACCATTAGAAAGTATTTCCTGATGTCTGAATTGAATTTCCCCGGCTGTAATTTTATCTCATTATTCCTTGTCTAACCTACCACGCACATGAAGAATAGATTATTCCCTTCCCATATGCAGCATCCTTTCGCAGCAGTCTCGGGGCAGTGCTGAACCACTGTTCCTCCTGTGATTCTTCCTGATTGCTTATTTCTTTCCATTTTCACGCTTCTCTCATTTCCATCCCTCTAGGATCTCGCTCTGGACAACCACCTGTGAGGGACTAAGAAAGGGGCTGAGAGTGCTCCTGGGGTTTTAGGCAACGGGAAAGTCTGGTGGGTAGAAAAAATTGTGCATCACTGCCTTGCTGGATCTCAGCAGCACACCCGAGTGCAGAGTCCCACTGTACCAGCTGGTGCACGTGACTCCATTTAGATGGCTTTTTTTAAATTAGAGAAACATCTGATTATCAAACTTCTCATTTCTTTCACTTCCCAGCAAGTGAAGGGTGACACAGAGCTGTGGTCAGGGGCAGCTGTCACTGACAGGTCTGTTTTCCCTGGGAAGCTGGGTGGTGGATTTGCAGTCCTGCTCTTTCTGGGTGAAGGCTGGCTCGCTCCTCACAAAGGGGGCTCAGTTCTGACTTTTGGTTCCGCTGGGCACCAGACAAAAGGCCAAGGCTGGTGCAGTTCATGAGCCATGCTGCAATTTTTCCCAGCTTTGGCTGGTCAGCTCTTAGAGCAAGACCTTGATGGGAGGTGTGGAACAGGAAAAAAAGAAGTCAAGCAACTCCTGAAAGCCTTCTGCACTTCTTTAGCTCAAATCCAAGGAAGACTATTTCAGGCTTGGGAAGTTTGTTACATTCTAGTGGTTGATTTTTATTTTTCTGCTGAAGACCAGGTTTTCTTAACAGCTTGGCACACTTGATAACCCTATCTCAGCATTTGGGCCCACTTTCGGTGCAGAATTTCTTCCTCAGACAGCTCTACCAGTATTAAACATTCTTTTTTTTCCCCTGAGGGCAGCCTGTAAACATCAGGAACTCAGAGGGCAGCCCTTACACTGCGCATCCCGACTGAGCAGCCCTTCCTTCCCCGCGCTGGTGCGCTGCTCTTTTTAGGATTCCCAAAGCACCTCAGGAAACTTGTGCAGTGCCCAGCCCTGCCTTCCCTGAGCTCTGACAGTGCTCCCGTGGTGACAGATGATACTCATGTGGGTGCAAAGCCAGTTCTATTTACACTCTCAGTGCAGTTGTCACAACTTGTCAGTGGTCGGGCCCGAACGGTTTGTGGTCGGCGCGAAGATAATTTTTTCTGTTACAGAATCTGGCGTGTTCACAAAGGAACTGGGTAACTGCGATTATTGAGATGTAATCAAATGCATTAAGGCAGCTATTTCCTTCACCATTAATAATGAGAAAGCTGGCAGTATAATCTCCCCTTCGTTCTCTCGTTTCACTTTTGTGGTGAGAAATGAAATGAAAGCAATCGGGAGCTCCAGGAGCCTTTTGGCTCTGTGTATTTTCTCTGTGTAAAAATCATAAAGTAAGTACTTCTGTCATGTATTTTTAGTTAAAAATTTTGCTGGAGAAAATCTGTCCTTTATCATAAGTCCTAAGTGTTTCCATAAATAAGAATTAAGTTCTTAATTCATCAAGACACTTTGGAAAACTCTCCCTTAAACCACATGGGCACACACATGGGTGTGTCTGTCTCCTTCCCAGGTAATCTTCTTCAGCTTTAGTTTCCTACATGGTATATTTATTTGTTTACTAAAGCTTATATAATTTATTTAAAATCATCACGAAGAGTTAAGGGATTAGAAAATGATGGGTTTTAACAATAATTTTAAATCATGTTTAATACTTAAATACTTTTGCACTTCAGCAGGTTAAATAGTCACAAGCCTTTACCTTATAAAGCCTCATCTAAACCTAATGCTCAAAGAGAAATGCTGTAGAAATTACCCTTTAACACTTGTGTTTGACATGGGTTTATGATGTTTTCTCAGCTGAAGAAAATGAGAAAAACTGAGTTGAAACAGTTTAATTCCATTATCTTTGATTCTGCTCTTTTTTAAAACTGATGCTCTTCCCACAGTTTGTCTAATGACTCCCTCGAGTTGGTTAACCTTTGTAATTATACCATTTAAGTTTTCATCTCTTTAATCAATTTCTTTTAGTAGAACCAAGACAATTTCTTCTTATTCTAGAATAAGCACTGTGTTCCCACTAGAACATGGAGCTCTAATTAGACCTCCAAGGCTGAGGTCTTCTGATGTGCCTTGCCAGTGCTGGCCTTAGACTCCTCTGGCTGTAATAACGCAGCCTGGCAATCCCCACTGGGAGGCCTCAAAGGGAAACTGGGAGATCTCAAAGGTAACTCAATCAGGTAGCAGGATTTATTTATTCTTGCTTTCCAAACTGATGAGGTGAGTGAAAAGGAAGGTGGAATGACTCGTGAAAGATAAAGGAGGCAGTCCAAAAGTGCTCGTGGTGAATGGCAGGGCTCCACTCATTGTAGTGGTTTTGGAGCTGGTCTTCTGAATCAGAGCAGGTGAGACTCGGTGGATACATCTTCAAAGGCTGAGTGAGGAAAGCCCTTGAGATGCAACCAGGCCTCTCTGTCCTCATTTCACTTACGCTGTGCCCATCCCTCGCAGGGACTTCTCATGGTTCTTTCACTAACATGAAGCCTTAAAATCCTCAGGAACGTGCTCTGTGCTCCAGTGCTTTTATGGGCTCTCAGCTCCTTCTCACTGGTTTCTCATCCTGGGGAATGAGAGCATGGTCTCAGTCCTCCAGCAGGAGCATCCTGCCCGTGTGCACAGCAACAGCCAAAAGCCCTTTATTCAAGGACAAGAAGCGCTTTTGCTTTGGACCCGTGTGCCGACGGTCCCCAAAGCTGCCAGCGTCTCTTTCATGACATGCCGAGCTCCTGTTAGCCTGGGGAGGAGCTCTGACTTCTCACTGTAATCCCTCCCGAGGCAGTGCCGTGCTCAAACAGAGATGTATGGAAACTGCTCCCAGCAGCTCCCTCGCTGCCACCTTCCCACCAGTGCCAAGCCCGCGGTGGCAGGGAGGCCTTGCTCATCCCCCGTGTGCCGCTGTGATCCGCTGTTCCTGGGGAGCTGTCAGAGAATCCTCTGTGTTTCCAGAGATAAACCCTGGGATCCATCCTCGCCTTCCGGCAGCTGGCTGCTCCTTGGTGTGGCAGAGTCGCTCTGCACACAGAGCCCTGTGCCACAGCCCCTGCAGGGCTGGGGGCTGCCTGCCCTTGCTCCTCCCCAGGCTAACGTGTCACTGCAGAGCTCCGGCTCCTGGTGGGGTTTGCTGCCCCTCCTGAGCTCAGAGAAGACTCTGCCATGTTTCCAGTCCTTCCCAGGCTGGTTTTGTACCGCTCTTGGTCTCTCCTCTTTGCTCCTTGACTCTGCTTTCCCATCCCCTGGAGCTGTTGTAGAAGTGGGCTGGGATTTGCAAAGGGATTGTTCTTTTCTTTTGGAAGAGATCATATCCTGTGCCCTACCAGAGAGGAAAAGAGCAATGTAGACTCTAAGTCTGTGTCACTTGATGCCTGCATTTGGTTCCCAGCGTGTGGAAGAGCTTTCTTAGGGACAAGGCCGTCCTGTGCTCTGTCAGCCCTGCCCTGGAGGGTTGTACAGAAGTTGTGTTGTCCTTTCAATGCTGGATTAGGGGATGGCTTTGCTCAGATTTTTTTCTGCATGATTATTTTTCCTCTCCCCGAAAACCAAACTGCCAGCTCTGCCTCTGATAGAGGGGCAAAGGAAAAGTGCTTTTTTATTAATTGTTGCATAGAAAATCAGCTGCAGCACTGCAAGGATGAATTTATCTTCCAGCTCTTTGGCTTGTACTTTAGTCACACTTTGTCAGCCAGACAACGCTCATCACTTATGTATAAAATCCTTCAGAGAATATACAGGTAAGAAGAATACATGTATAATGAAATAACAAGTCTTGGCGTTTTCTACAGAAGCAGCCAAACATTCAGCTGTGATCAGTTTTATTAAGAGGAGAAACTGCTGGAAACAATAGTGTCCCAAATGATTGATGAGAGATGAATTTGATCTCTGGCTGGAGGCTGTAGTAAGTTTCTCTTGTCTGCTCAGTCCACTTACAGCAGGTAGGAACCCTGCGCAGTGATTAAAGAAGCAAAATATTTTAGGCGTAACAGAATGTAGCACTTCTCCCAATGAACTGGACAAAAACAGCTCCACAGGCAGAGAAATGGAAGGGGAAGTGCTTTTATTTGAAGGCCACATTAAATTAGGGAGCTGTTATTTTTGTTCCTCACCCCTTGCAGCTGACAGTGAAGCAAAATGGTGTTTTTGGGATATTGCCTTGTCCAGGCTCTGCCCAGCCTTTCCACGAGCACCTCAGGAGCCGAGGCAGGGACCGGAGATGCCTCCCCTTGGTGGAACTGTCAGGCAGGAGAGGAGGGAAGGTCAGGAACTGCTGCAGAAGAGGGCAGGGAAAGCTCCTATTTTGGTTTGCTTTGACCCTGGGTGATGTTCAGGAGCTGGATGTCCTCTCTCCCAGCACGAGGGCTGGTCAGGGCAGAGGCAGGGTGTGGGAAGGACCCTGCCCACACAGCCCCTCCCTGGTCCGTGCTCCTGCCACGGATGGGAAAAGGTTCCAGTGCTCTGCTCTAAACGTGAAGTGGGGTTTTTGGAGGGCGTTGTGAGTGGGTTACCCAGTATTTTAAAGTACATTAGGCAGAGAAAGCCCCCTTGCCCTCCAGCAGGGCAGCATTAGGCTAGAAGGCACTATTAGGGCCAAAGACAGCAGCTGTAAATAACTCCTTTAATCTGTGCAAGGAAATGAGTAAATAACAACACTGTCCTACGACACACTTGTGCTGAATGTTTCATTAATGTTTTGCGCATGTTGATAATTCCTTTTATATAGTTTAGCACGCTGGCCTCTTCTGTCCCTGGAGTTCTTTCCAGATGGGGTGGTGCATCCACGAGAGCGGGGAGTGCCAGGGCCATCAGCATGGCACTAGAGTTAATTCAGGAGTTGTCAAGTGATGCCTGTTTGCTGCCGAAAAGCTCTGTATTAGCACAAGGCTGCGGAGCTGCAACATTCATCACCAGGGAGTATTATTTGAAAAGATCATTTAGTATCTGTCAAGGCTGCTGTAATATCTTTTTGGCCAAAGAATTTAAGTGGGAAGATGTGTGTGTGTGTGTGCGCCTCCACTTCTGATTAATTGTAATCTCACATAATGCACTCCTCAGCTTGACATTTTTAAAGTAAGGGGTAGGTTGGTTGATTCCTGAAATTAATTATAATTCAGATTTTGGAGTGCGAAAAACGGATAGAGAGCTTTCTATAAACCTTTTAGACACAGCTAGAATTTGGACTGATTTATTATGCACTTCCACTATGCTCTGCTGCTCATGGAATGAAATCTTTAGGAACTTATTGCAAGAAAATGGCTCCTTTTCACAAACTTGATGCAAGGAGATGGAATTTGCATTTTAGTTGCGTTTTGGTGAGGAAAAACAAAACCAGTCAGGGCTGTGGCCCTTTGTACACCTGATGAATTGAGTCTCTGGTGTTCCTAACTCAGAGTAAGAGGAACTTATATCTGCATTAATCCCTGCATGAAACTTTTAAAAACATAAAAACTAACATATGCCTGGTTAGTTTATTTGCCTTCCCTTGCAGGAATAAATGAGTGAAAATACTCCCCGATGCTTCAGCAGGGAGAGACTTTTGTTGGCTCTCCTTTAGGTGTTGCACTCGTTAATGCATC
Organism: Oriolus oriolus; assembly: GCA_013400235.1. Lineage (NCBI taxonomy): Eukaryota > Metazoa > Chordata > Aves > Passeriformes > Corvidae > Oriolus > Oriolus oriolus. The sequence goes on along the minus strand of VXBT01008029.1, from coordinate 949,630 downwards.
TCTAGATAAAGTGATCTCCAAGTTCTCCTGAAACAGCAGAGATGGTAACTTCTGAGTTAATGCATTCCCCAAATAAAGGTCTGCCCTGGAGATGACGTGTTGGACTGACAGCTGTCTGCACAAGGAGTTAGTGAGGAACAACCATTACAGGCTGCTGTTCCAGTCTGAATCGCCTTTCGAGTGCAAACATGGTGAGCTTTATCACACTCAACAATCTTTAACATTCATGAAACAAGTTTCCAGCTAAAGAATCCAGTAACACCTGCATGCTCAGAAGTCCAGGAGAAGGGGAGGGGGGAAAATGTGGTGAAATGCTGTCTGGGCCATCGTAGAATAACTCAGATGTGCGATTTGGATCTAAAGGAATGTCTGTAGCAGTGTGTCTCCATCGGGTATCAGTGCCTGGCTGGGAGCTGGGAGCAGGTTGTTACTGGAGAACAATAGGGTTTTTCATTAAGCTCTTCCCTGTTGGCTAGGATAGATAAGAAAGCCTCCTCCCCTACTTGACTCGTGCAGTAGATAAGATAAATATCTATATATGAGATAAAACTTAAGTGCAGCAGGAACTTGGAAGAGCCATTTTCTAGGAGAAAAAAGCTTAGCAGGCATCAGGTTATAAAAAATAAAATAGGCATGGATTTGTACTGTGTTCTAGTCAAAGCAAAGCCCAGTTGTTGGCTCAGAGTGTTTCCTGCTGGAGACTGGATCATAACCAAGGCATCATCTGCAGGTTGTAATTCTCCCCTCTGAGCTTTTGGAGCTGGGGAAGTTCGGTTGTTTGCTCTGAGACAGCCTTCATGCCATGTTAACACATGTGGCAATCATTTCCAAAAACTGCTGACCTTAGCAGGCTGCAAGGCTTGTGTCTTACGTGGATGAGTATTTCTTGAATTTCCTTCTTACAGTGAGGTCAAAAAGACCTCTTACAGGTCTGTCATTCCTGAGCCTTACCTAGTCACTGTGGTGGCAGCGTTCCCAGCCATGAGGAGAACTCAAAGCCAAGCAGGGGTTTTTCTTTCCTGGGAACACTGCCCTTTCAAAGCAGCGACAGAGCAAGAGGAATTGTCCCTTTTTTTTTTTTTTTTCCCCTTGAAGAACTTAGTTCCATTTTCTCTTAATTATCTGCACCACTGGTTTCTGCCTGTGTGCTGGTTTTGGCTGGGGTAGAGTTAATTTTCATCACAGTAGCTGGTCTGAGGCCGGGTTTTGGATTTGTGCTGGAAGCAGTGTTGGGAAGTCAGGGATGTTGCAGTTATTGCTGAGCAGAGCTCACACAGAGTCAAGGCCTTTCCTGCTCCTCACCCCGCACACCAGCCAGGAGGAAGGGGGTGAACAAGGGAGGGACACAGCCAGGGCAGCTGAGCCCCACTGACCCAAGGGATATCCCAGACCACAGAGCTTCACACTCCGTGTTTAAAGCTGGGGTGGGAAATAAGGAAAGGGTGGGACACACGAGTTCAGAATGATGGCATTTGCCTTCCCAAGTCACTGCTGCACGGGATGGAGCTCTGCTTCTCTGGGGGGCTGAACCTGCCTGCCCATGGGAAGTGGTGAATGGATTCCTTGGTTTGCTTTTCTTGTGGGTGTGGACTTTGCTTTGCCTATTAACTGTCTGAGGCTGGATTTTTTGTTTCAGTTTCACCCTTCTGCTTCTCTCCCCATCCCACGAGGGGAGAGTGAGCGAGCAGCTGCTTGGGGATGAGTTTCTGTCTGGGGTTAAACCACGGCAGCACATTATCTGCCTCACTGGCTCTCATGAATAAAGATTCCAGGGACTGTGCTAACACATTTCCCCTCGCTCTGCGCTTTCCCAGTGCTCTGTGCAGTGCTCTAATAGCATATATGGGTCAGATTATATATTGCATTCTGAGTTTGCATGATGAGCTCTGACTGAAGCACCTAGGGACAAATAACCCAAATGCAGGCCTGTATTCCTCAGTAACCCGGTTGTAGTACACTGCTCGTTACGAGAGTGCTTGAGTACCTATCCCTTCATGATTAATGATATGCAAAATATAATTTATAATGTTCCACTGTCTGCTTTCTCAGGGAGTATTTCCCTTCCAGGTGAATAAATTCCTTAGCTTGAATAATGCAGTTACAATTTTCATGTTATCCAAGTTTGTGGGGTTTTCTCTACCACCCTCACCTTCATTTAGGTACACTGCAGGTTCTCTAGAGGAGAACTGTACCCTGAAACCCGGGGTAAATTTCAGAGGAAAAACATCTTCATATTAAAAAGATTTAAACAGAATGTTGGAGCACATACAAAACTCTCTATTAAGCAGCTCTATATTGAGCCCTTGTTAAAAAACGCCCAAAGAACCCTTAAGGGAAAAGAACATATGAACCAAAGGGGTCTTCTGTGCTGGGCAGTGCTTGGCTGAGGCAGAGACTTGAGCAGCAAAGGTTATTTGCTCTTGGTTGCATTGGATGTGCTGAGTTTTAGGTGTGTCTGTGTGCTGGAGTCCCCTGCTGCAAGAGAGCTGGGCTGGCAGCAGACAATTAACGAGAGGATGAAAGTGAGAAGAAAAGAAAAGGGTGTTCGGGTATGATCATCAGGTATCTCCCAAAATGGATTGTAATAGAAAGTGGCAGAATATGCTGGCAATAAAATCCAAAGATGAAATGCTTTCATTTAATCAATTAAGATCGATTAGTGGAATCAAAGGAACAGTATGGGTAGCAGCTAATGCAGAGGTTAAAGCATTTTATCACTAGTAATTATAAAATTGGCTCAATATTCTATTTCAAATCATCATGTTTGCAGTAAGCATTATAAATAATAAAATGATATTATGATTTATTTAATATTTATCACCCATCTTAGTTGCTTGAGTAAAATCGCACTGTACTTAAAACCATGAGTTTTTCTCTCTAATTCTAAGTGGCCAATTTCCATCACCTTTTTGTGACCTCTCTTTAAACCTGTTCCATAACAGTATCCACCCATGATTTCTTTCAATGAAATGAAAAATGATCAGGATTGTAGACCTTTGCTTTTGCAAAACCAGTCTTTGTTTTCAAATGTTGACCCTCACTTTACCACGATTTTTTTCCTACACATCCTTTTGTTTTAATTTTGGAGAAAAGCCTTAACGGAGACATGCTTACACAGCAACAACATCCTTTTGCTGTAAGAGCTGGTTTGCTCACAGAGCCAGCCCGAGCAATCCTGACAGATGAATTCTTTTATGGGTGTGAGCTGTGTTTCCCTCAGGGGGGTGTTGCAGCCGAGCTGTACCAGCACATCCTTGCTAATGCAAGCCAGTCCCGGGCTTGGGGGAGGAAGCTGCACAGGGACAGGGACCCTTCTGCGGGGGAGGACACCCAGAGAGGCAGAGGGTGTTGAGCAGGGGGAGCTTTGTGAGAGTTCTGGCTCACGGGACACTTCACCACGAGCACCTCTCAAGGCCCCTTTAAAGCTGTTCCCATCCTTCTGGCCGTATCGAATAAGAAAAGTGTTTGGCTCACAGAGAAAGATGTTTTCAAATGACTCTTGGCTTTCAAACCTGGGCTCCACCCTGCTCCAAGGGTGCTGATTTAAATGCAATTATAAAATTATATTGAATACAGCTGAAAAAATATGGGTGGTTTCTCAGCTGGAGCAAGGCTTTTTNTTTTCTGTTTTTTTTTTTTTGCCCACCTGCACAGACAGACTATTTCATGCAGACCCCTTCCCCTTGTTAGCTCCAAGAGGTGAAGGCTTCTGTCCTGAGTGTTGCTTGTTCCCAGCCCCTGAGGGGTCAAACAGCTGCCTTGTTCCATGTGTTGAAGAGGGAGGGCTCTTCCATGCCAGGACCTTGGAAGGGTCACTCGGAGATCCTGGTGTGCCGCGTGCTGAGGTGGAGCCGTGGCCTCTGATAAAGAGGTTTGGACCAAGAAAGGAAATAATCACCATATATACAAACTTTACTCCAGAAAAAGGGAAGAGTTCCGCATACTCCACTATTTTCCAAGCCCTTCATGTTCAGTACTTTTTTTCATAGTTGTGGTTTCCCTGGATCCTGATCCTCTGAGGGTAGAAATCTGCCTCCCATCTTTGATGCCTGAGTAAGGCAGGAGGAGCTTTACCCTGATCCAGTAAATACAGCAAAACCAACAGTGGAAAACAAGCTGTCAGCCTCAGATTACTGTGGGACCAGAAGTGCAGTGCTCTTTTGTTTCGTGTGGTGTTCAGACTTGAGCCTCCTCAGAGGAAAGTTTGTTTCAGTTCAGGATCCAAACCAGAGAAATATATATTCTCTCTTCCAGAAAGTAGGGTAGTTCCTGACACGTTACAAACCATTAGTGTAATATTTTGAGGTGAGCTATTCTCTACTTTTCTATTAAAAATCCATAAAACTGAGCTTCTCCCACCCACTCAGGATGATAAAGCACAAAACCACAGAAACTTGTAAATAAAACATGAGGCAGAGGAATTCTCAGTGTCTTTGGGGGGAAGGAAGAGACAATAGCAAAACATGTAGCAGCCTAAAGCAAAACCCCACATGAACAGCAATTTGTACTTGATTCAGAGCAAAAAAACTCACCCCTCCCTCCCCAAGGTAGTTTGGGAGTTCTGTGAAACCCCCTTGCACAACTGATGTTGCAGTTTAGAAGGGCCTTTTTACCTGAAGAGCTGAAGTTCCTGCTCATCTCCAAAAACTCAGTTTAAATGATATCTGCCTCACATGGCAGCAAATATCTCTCGTTTGAAATCCTTGTTCAGGGTGAGAGGACTCCCCAGCACTTCTGGAGCCCTGTGGTGAGCTGCAGCTTGGCCAACTCAAACTTTACATCCCACCCTGCCTCAGAAAGGTTGTGTTGATGGAGCAAAGGAAGGAGGGAAAGAGAAAAAAAGCGGGAAGAAGGCAGTGCTGGGGCAGTACAGGCACATCTGCAAGCGAAAAAGGCACAGCAAAACCTGCTCCTTCAGGTGCAGGTGTTGGTTGGTACCTCTGACAACACAAATGAACTGCTCGTAGGGATGTTCACCGAGTCTCTTTCTGTTGGGGATGGAATTCTACCAGAACCAAAACTGTTTGTGAAATCATGCTGTTTAGTCATTTTGTTGTTGCTGTTGTTGTAGAGGAAACAAGAAAAGAAAGGAGAGGGAGGAAAAAAAAAAAAAAAGACAAGGAAATTACAGCAGTATGGGTACGGTCCATGTCTGCATTAGTAAAACAAGAAACTTCAATTTCCCCTTGGGGAATTTCAAATTATGTTTTTCCTACTGTCATAGAAACTGTCAAAAATAAGAAGTAATTCATGCAGAAACCAAATGTTTTGATAAATGCAAAGCAGCTATTTCCTCAAAAAATTCCTCTTGGCAGGAGTTTTGAAATGTTGTTCTGCTCTAACGTGGAAGAGAAATTCATCTGAACATATCCTCCATGGAACAAGATGTCCAGTTGTGACCCAGGGCTGCAATAAAATGCTTTTACTGATAAAATTCCAGTGGTCTGAGCCCCATCAAGGATTTGGTGGATGTGGCCTTAAATCCTTTCATTATTATAGACTTTCTTACGTTATATTTAAATAGTTCAGTCTTTCTGCACCTCTTATCTATGCAGAAATTGTCAGGACTCTGAAGGTCACAGAGCTCTAGATGAAAATCATGAGAGGATCTAAAGATTTTGGATAGAGCTGGATTACCAAAGAAACATAATTCTACAAAAAGCAGGGCAAGTTCTCTGCTCTGGGAAGCAAGGCTGGACATGGGACTTTGGGTGGGATTTTTTTCTGTGGAGTGGGCATGGTTGGGCACAGATAGCAAAATACTCAGTAGTTTTCTGGGCATCCTTTTCTTAACTGCAAAAATTGTGGAGAGCGGGGAAAGTGCACGGCATAAAGAAAAGCCCATCTGTCTAAAACATATGATGAATAAAATCCTAATCTGCCTTCTTGATTGGTATGAACATGTTTTCTTATTTTTCTTTCATCTGTATTGAAAAAAGATGTAAGCATAGATGCTTCCTACCCTTCAACAAGCACATACAGTAATCAGGATTATGTTGTTTTCATACAAGTATGGAAATTAAACAAAGTATTGCTCTCCTTTGTCCTGTTGCTGCAAGTAGGACAAAGCAGATGCTGCTGTAAGATCTTGTGTGCAAATGCTCTTGGCAGGTGTGTGAATGTGTCTGCATCCCTTCCACACGTAGGGGCAATTCCTGGTGTTTGTTCTCTGATTTAGAGCTGTGTATGATCTCCAGACCCACGACTGGGCTCTGAGCCTTCATCCCCCCAAAGTCAGTTGGAATGTAGACAGCTGGAAATTTGCCTTATTTCTGAGACTAGTGTTTTGGAGCATCCCAGTTCTCCTTGGAGAAGAGGGAAGCTACATCTGGGAGTTGGCTCTGGCTGAGACATCCACAGGTACATCCCTCCAGCTGAGCACTGCTGGCACACGCCCCGGAGGAACCCAGCAGTGACTCAGTTCCCTTTTTTCTCTGAAGTTCCTTCATGAAAAGGTGTGTGTGCATTAAATTTGTGATTGCCTAACCTCCTAAGTCGTCCATTCCAGTGGTGATTTTCCACAGAAAATATCCGGACCCAGTAAGCCGGAGATAATATTTAACCGCGGTGTTCCAGAGTTGATTATGATGCGATCTATTCTGGGAGCGAGGACCATGGCTTCAGTACGTACTTATGAGGGTGGCGAGGCGCCCAACAGGAAGCATGACGTGAATCTCCAGAGCAGGGCAGCCCTCCGAGGTGGTTCGGATTAACTCGTGTGTGCCGTGGAGAGGAGCAGGGGACAGCAGCTGGGGGGCCTGAGTGGGTGCGCACAGGAAAGAGGTGTTTTTCCACTCTGCTGCCCAGCCCATTCTGGCTCGAGGCAAGAGCTCAGCAGCCCTGTTAGTGATGCCTTTTCCTGGTCTTAAAATTAAGAGGGCTGCACACAGTTAAGAGGGAAAAAGGGTTTTTACCTTAGTATTTATTTAAGGATCCTTAGGTGTGATGAAATGTACATCGAAATGCACCCCGATGTCCCCACCGAAGAAAATGGCCACCCCCGATATGATGAATATACAATTATAGGCCTTGCAAAAATTAGCATATCTATCAAAGGTTCCCCAATGAGGGACTCGGGTGAGACCCCCCACCCAAGGGACCCTTCCCCTGGATGGGCCTATCTTTGTTTACAGAATGAGTTCTGGAGAGGACCTTGGTTTCTTCGGGCTTTTAGAATGTTTAGTCTCTAAACTTAACGAAATACTGGGTCTAAGGGGAGTTATCGAACTTAAAGAATTATAACAATGTAAGCTAAAGGCACAAGGAATATATAAAGCTATATAAAAGAGCGTTATAAAAGGGGTATAAAAGAAAAGCAAAAAAAAACATCATGGCATCATTAGTGCAGACACATCCCAGGCTGGGTGTCCGGGTGTGAGCAGCAGCACAGGGAGGCCATCAGCGCTGGCCAGGCTGTCTGTGCCAGCAGCGGGCACCCCGACCCTTCTGCCCCCACGGGGATTGGCCTGGTGCAGGCTGTGGGTGCCCTCTGCACCCCGACCCGCTCGTGTGCTGACCCATGGGTTTGTTAGGGGTTTTTTCCCTTGGAAATGTTGTGTGGAATCAGGGCTGCTGTGGCTCCAAAGCCCGTGGCTGTCCCAGGTGCCCCATGTGCCGCGGGCAGGCGGCCCAGCTGGGCTGTGAGGCCGCTGCAGGGTCAGACACTGCTGTGCACGCCCTGGCCGATATAATGCACATCCCACCCTGAACCCAGCTGTTCAGGAGCTGCGTTAGCAGATTCCTCCTGTCCTGTCTTATCCTTCACACTGCCAGGAGTGGTGATGGCTGCTGGCTGTGCAGGTAGGGACAGGCAAGGGCTGGGTTGCTTCATCTCCCCATCAATCCCAGGGGCAGCCGGGATCCCAGGGAACACGTCGGTGCCTGCAGTGAGAGCCCTGATCTGCACAACGCCCAGAACCAGGCTCTGCATCTCGTTCAGAGGAGTTTTCAAGGGCTGTGTTTGCTGAACACGGTGCTTAGAAAATCCGTGGCAGATTTAGGAGGAGCATTGTGGAGATGTCAGCCAGGGTTTGCGAAATGTCACAGGGTTTCAGGGGCAGTTTTACGACTCCTTCCAATGTTTTTATTTCGTTTTATAGTAAAAGCAGGGTTGCAGTCTTAGGCTATGAAATAAATGGATGCATCAGTAGTGCATTAAACAAAGAGAGGACTGATTTTACTGGTGCAGATATGTCTTGGATCTCAAACACAAAACAATATTCGTTCTCAGAGCTATAACCAAGCAAGCACTATGGGTGCAAAGCTGCACTTAGTTTCATCAAGTACCAGTGCAGTCTTTTAAAGGCAATCCCAAGCAAATGCTACCTGTGAATTCCCATGTGCCTGAATTAAGAGGAAACAGTGTTAAGTGTGGTGAAGATGTGGGAAACACCCTCAGGCCCAGTTGAGAAGGAGAAACAACATGCTATGGTTATTGTCTGTGCTGGGAGGTTCTGCTCGTTTTTACTACACTATCCACATTAAAATGTTTGCTTATGACCTGCAGCACTGTGCATCTGATTCTGCTCTTGCTGATGTCTGTGGCAAGAGTACATTAGTAAAGTCTGGCTCCTTTCCACCGGTGTGATCTTCCAAGCATTCACTTCTCTGTGAAAGGCAGGGAGAAGCAGAGTGGCCTCATAGGCTCCAATGACCATTTCCAGCACAAAACCTGATGCAATTAGGCTCTACTCGAGTCTATTAGAGTGGAGTTTTCCTGCCAATATTGTGCTGTGAATGTTCTATGGGCAGTGGGGATGCCTGGCTTGTCCTGCTGACTTGGAGAGGACAAAGGGTGTTTGGGATGTGTCTGTAGTGTGGGATGTGGATTCCCACTTGGCCAGGGCAAGCAGAAGTGGCTTTAAGGTAATGAAATGAGTTGCTGTACTCACAGGGATGGCTCAAAGTAGTTTTCAAGGACTTTTGGCAAACAGCACGTCCAGCATGGACCTCTTTACCTATGGCTTTGTGTGACAGCAAGGTGAAATCCGGCTGGGGCACATTGTGATGCTGGGATCTGCACGAGAGGCATCCAGGGAAGTGCCCAGACCATGGGGAGGCTGGAAGGGACAATGGTCCGTGTCAGCCATGAGCGTGTTCTCCCCACGGCTCTCAGATGTTTTTCTGATCCTCCCCAGATCGTTGTTCACGCTCCAAAATCCCGCTGGAGCCACTGGAGGAAAACAAGTCTCAGGGAAAGGCCTCCAACAGTGACACAAATTATGTGAGGATTCAAACAAGTCCTAACCTGACATTTTTCAAAGTGAAATGCAGGACCTGCCGCTCGCTGATTGCTCCTGGCCTGTAACAGCAGCTGAAGCGCAAACAACATCATTTGCCATGGATGATGACAAGGAGAGAAAAGAGAGGGATGGGGAAGAAGTGAGGAAAAAAAACTGGCATTGAATCAAATTGTGGAGGAAAACCAGCTTCTTCACAGACAGTTTTGATGAAACTATTAATTTTGCGTGTATGCTTAAAAATTGTCGTGACGTATCCGCTGCCCACTCCAGAGCTAGAAAGCTCCTTGTAACAATGACAGCGGAGGGAGGAATTCTCTTCCCTTCCTCAGAAGGGCTCGTGGCTGCCACTGGAGCAGGGAAACGTGAGGGCTTCCTGCAGTCCATGCCAATGGACAAGGTTGGAAGGAGTTCCCCCAGGGTGCTCTAGCCTGGGATGCCCAGGGCTGCCATCTGAGAGGAGTTTGGGCAAATGGGGCCCGTTTTGTGCAGCCCATCGTGGACATTTTCCCTTTTTCCCCCAGCAAACCAGCCAGCAGGCTTTTCCTCATGAGATTAGTTTCAATCTGTGATTGCAGGGGGAGTTGTCACAGAAAGGTGAGGTGAGACACCTCCAAGCATCACCCAAACCTTGCAGAGCTAACTTCTGCAGGAAACCTATAAAAATAGGGAGAGAGGAATAAAAACTATATTGCATTCCAGTGGAGCCAAAGACCATGGTCTCTTTAAATGTTATTAAGTCAATAATTAAGTGAATTTGGAGTGTGAACTGTGTATCCACTTTAAATGGATTAATGATATGAGAATTCATACAAAATTGCTGTGTTGATTTTATGTTAATGGCTTTTTGAATATAAGCTGAACTATTAACCAAGGATAAGTGGAACTAATGTGCCAGCATTACTATAGAAATATAATTGAAAGGATGGTCTGCAATTTGTAAAGGGCCTTGTTTCTTTGGAGTGGGTCGGGAGAACAAAGGCTCCCTCGGACAGATTGGAAGGATGTCAGTGGGGGCGGGAGGGCTTTGCGTGGAAGGGATGCTCAAAAGAGCCCTGAACGGCTTAAATGAAAGCTCATAGGAGGGGTGTAATTCAGATATCAATAGTGACACTGGAGATGCCCAGCAGGGCAAGGTATCTAGTTTAAGATCAGCAGTTTGTGCTTTAAATCTCTCAGGACATTCCCAGGACAGCTGTGCTTTATGCCAGCAGCCAAGGAGCAAATATTCCCGAGATCTGGAGGATAAATTTGTGCCTAAAGCTGCATTTCACATGAGTCAACCTTCACTTCATCCCATCCTGAGTGTGGCATGGCAGGGCAAGCACAGGAAAAATTGTGCTGGTTGATAGAAGGAGTAGAAATGGCAGGAAAAACCAGCAGAAGGAAATGTAAGCTGGCTGTCAGCGTGTTTTTCCAAACAGCAAAGTCTGCTCGATTGTGGGATCCCCGTTACTTGAATCATTTAAATATAAGCTGAATAAAAGCCCTCAAAAAAATACTACAGAGAGTTGACTAGGGTGACCTATTCAGTCTTTCCAGCTCTTAGTTTTTGGGGGATGTGGTTAAAATATAGGATTGGAACAGCTGCTGAACGACCTTCTTTCTTCTCAGCCTTTGATTTTTTTACCTTCCCCTCTCAGAGGCAGCATCCAAGGTGCTGAGTGGACAGCCTGGGTGCAGCCCACAGCAGCAGGAGAAATTTGGAGTACCCAGGGATCCTGAAGCCTTGAATCTCCCCTCACTTATGGCTCTTTCATGCTCTGGTGTGGTTCCTCTGGATTTCGGCTGGGTTGAGATCAGGCTCAAGGCATTTGATGCTGACAATTTTTGGTAACACTGTGGTAATATCGTGGCAGTCCTTGGCACTGAGTTGGCTTTGGGGTGCATGAGGGAGGGTTTAAGGTAACTGTGGCAAGCTGGGTGGAAAATGGGTGCAGTTTTCTGCTGGATTAGTGGGTTGCAGTGGCCCAGTGGGACGTCTCTCAGGGGCCAGGCTGTGCGGGGAGGAGGTGGGAGCAGTGCGGGCAGGAGCAGGGGCTGAGGGGAGAAGAGCTCCCACATTTTCCGATGGCAGCCACTGGGCCTGCTCAGGTGCACCAGGTAACTTCACACTGTATTCACCCGTCTGAAACTGAGGGATAAAATGTGCCTGGGTTTCAGAGCCTCTGCTAAAAAGCCACCCACAAGAAGAGATCTGCTCTTTGTAAAAGCGAGTGCGTTCACCTCTGCCTCTCCAAGGACTGGCTTTAAAACCACACACTTTATATTTTGAGGTGAAGCTGCAAGTTCTCTGCTGCTCTTGTGTTCTTGCCAGTGATTGAAAAAGCACTGATGGGACCTGGTTGAATGCCCAGATGTCTGCGAGAGCCGTGGATTCTTTAATGAGGGTTAGATCAGGCTCCAGAGGTCTGTACATAAAAGCAGCAAAGTTTTGTCAAAAAAAGAACCAAATCGGTGCTCTGAATTTATGGGCATTAGAAACACAGAATTGGGTGGGTGATTAGAAGTGTCATTTATAATATAATGCTGCTGATAGTTAAAGAAAATGTAAATAAGTCCTTAATCATGTTGTGCATCCTTGTAAAGCCTGTCTGCCAGAACTACAAACACACAAACAATAGCAGCATATAGGTGTCTGGAAAATAAACTGCCTGATTAGCTAATCTCATCTAACTGACGTTCAATGATGAACTCAATTGTATGTATTTTGTCATTTGTAATTATAAATATGATTGTTCCAAGGTCAGAATTTTTATTCCTCTAAGTTCATAAAAATGCATGCTTCAAAGAAATTAAAGTTGTTTTGTGTTATAGATTGAAAATACCAGACATCTTACAGTTTTGGGTGAAATTCTTCCATTACTGGTTTGAATCTGGCTATTAATACACCAAATCTTCATTTTTTTTAAAATTTTTTTTTTTTTACTCAGAGCGAGGCAAACGTCCACATTTCCAAAATATTCAGTACATTTGGAAATCGATGTCTTTGTGTGCAAATTTACGATTGCAAATTTACAAATGCTTATTTGCATATTTAAATGTTCCATTTGTCAAAACTCTTCTCCCATTTATATTAACACACATATATATATTTATTATCAGGCTCAGTGCTTCAGGTCCCTTCCCTCCTCTCTCTGGGGCGAAGCTCAGTGCAGCTGAGCATAATTCTCCATTTGTGGTGGGATGAATGCTTCCTTAGTGCTGCATTTTGATGCATTAACTCATCTTCCTCGAATATCACTTTATTTCACCAGCAGTCCAGTCGAGTAATGGACATCCCAGTCATCTGTTTTGCCCTTGCAGGGTAATGCAGTCCTTAACAGATGGGAAGATGTGTGAGCAGCTATTCATAAGAGGGAGGAGGGATGGCTGCAGGTCAGCCCGGGAGCAGGAGTGTGGCAGGGTGGGATTGCCAGAGGCTGGGAATAGCTTTGATATTTTTCGCAGTGCCAGGGCTATGTATCCTTTCACTGCCAGACATATGGGAAGCCCCTAATGAGGCTTACATTATTGCTACTTAATATGCAAGTTGTTCCAAAGCAAGTGAAACTTGCAGTGGTAATGAACACTTAAGCAAAACACATTTTTCTTCACTGGCCCATTACTATCCAGAGATAGTTAATATCTGCTAAATGATTTTTCTCTCAGAGATAATGCCCAGAGAAGCTGTTAATGCCTCCTCCCATGCAAAACTTAGGTCCTCTAGAAGTAGGAGGTTGACTTTACAACCACAGTATCTGAAAGCAAAATACAAAGTCTGGCAACCTTTCCGCTTGCCTTTAGTGCCTACAGGGAATGCCCGGGTTATGTTTTTGAGGTTTTCTCCCAAGTCATCAGAGCTAAACAGTTGTGTTCTGTTTTGTTTGTTTTGGTGGTTAAAATTATCAGTTAATGAAATGCTTCCAGGAGGTAACACTTCTATAAGGATGCCAAGCATCACGGCAGTCGTGTTGTGGCCGCCGGTGAGTGACCACGCCACGGCTCAGCGAGGGAACGCGCACCCACGGAGTATCTGCCGCGGTGGTTTTGGGCAGAGGCGCTTCCTCCAGGAGCAGGGATAGCCATTGTGTGACTGCTGTCAAAGCAGCTCTTCTTAGAGAGGCAAAGACAACTTGTGCACAACCTCCTGCCTGCCCCTGAAGCGCAGGGGGCTGATGGTCATGTGCCTCCTCAGCGTCACAACAGTTGTCCCCAACAAAACGCCCCTTCATGGGAGCCTGGCTGCTGTGTGAGCAGCACAGAGATCTTATCACCGTCAGCAGCATCACTTGGCCACGGCAGACTTCAGCAAACCCTCTCTGAATGCTCGAGGAGGGGACTGGAAACCCTCATTTGTCTGCAAGCCTGGGTGCTTGGAGGAGCAGTGACTGTGGGAGCGCCCGCTGCGCGCACGGCCCCCGGCACCTGGGCAGGCGGAGGAGAAGCCCAGCTTGGGAGCTGGGTTACTGCAAGAATTGCATCATGTATGTGTTTAATTTGCCCCTCTGGGTTCAAGGCTGGTTAAATACAGGCTGCTCTTTGCCCCAGAACAGCATTTCCTTGGCTCAGAGCTGGCTCTGGTGTCAGTCCTGTGGAAACCAGAGGAGAAGCAGATGAGCCGTGTGCTTGGGGACCTGCTTTGCAGGAGATGTCTTTGCTTCTTGCCAGCCCATCTCATCCTCAGGAGGGCAGCCAAAGAGGCTGTTTTTCTTCTGGGAGGCTCCATGGAGGGACATTTCCTTAAGGGAAGAAAACTCCTCTTTCTCTTTTCTGCCTTTCCAGTTAGGACCTCTCTCCTTCCCTTCTCCCCACCATCCCCATGGCTGTTTCTTATCTAGTGCCAACAAGTCCTTTCCACCTGAAAAAAATTGCTCAGGTTGCTGTTCTGCCTCCAGATATAGAGAGTTTGTAGTCCCAATTTCTTTAATAATCTAGACAGTTAAATTAGAATAATATTAAAGGGCAGTTTAGCAAGGATGAAAAGCAAACAGTGCTGCCAACTTCAATAGAAGAATATATTGAGTCAGGTTTTCATGAATTACACAGTAATCTTAAAGAATCACAGTTAAAAAGACTAAATTGGTCCCTTTTTCATTTTGTGTTCTGATTTCTGGGTCTTTAGGGTATAACCATAAAGTCTAGAAAATTACTGTTAATAAAAATTAAGAGAGGAGCTCGCGGAGTTTCTCATGTCATTGCACGCTTCTGGCAGCCAAGGCTGGAGAACACTCAGGAATCATAAGACTCAAGATAAAAATCATGTGAGTTGGCAACACTGCTCCAAGACTCCCCAGAGACTCTGCACCTTCTTCAGGGAGCATAACTGTGCTTTTAAAACTGCACCATTGCCAAATTAATCAGGGGAGAGGATCAGATGGGATAAATGGGAGGGCGTTTTGCAATGGCTCGGGTTTATGGCTGGAGGAGGCTGACTCATGGCTCGCTGCAGCTCTGGTGCATGCCCTGTCATGCTGCTCATTCAGGGCCCCAGACACGTCTGAGGTGAGATGAAGGCACGTTGTATGTCTTGACTTCCTTTGGAGAATCAGCAGAATTGGTGTTCCCTGGGTCAGGGAGATTAAACAGCTTATCAGGAGAGCGGCACGGCAGCAGGGAGTTGAAATCTCTACATGACCACAGCGCAGGAAAGCCTTGTTTTCTTCCCTCAGTAAAGGGAAAGGCCAATTTTCACCTTCATCCAGCCTAGGCCATATTTCTGAAGTTAGTTAAACTCCTGTTTGTGACCACAGAGTTATACTTAGTCTGTCAGACCCTATTGATTTCCGAGTGTCAAAATTTTATTGCAATATTATTAAGAACATTACAGCTGTTTGAATAGTACTTTCAAGGCTCTGTTCCCTGGTTGATCTGTGAATGATTTACAAACTGCTGCTGGTTTCTGAGCTTACCATTAGTTTCTGGACCATGTGGTTATTTGGAAATGTGTATAATTCAAGCAAATCATTGACAGCACACGAAGTGTTCCTGTACAGAGGGAGATGTTCCAAAGCACAGAGGTGCTACAGGAGTGACAAACAAGCACTGAAAGACTGGAAAAAGCTCAGCTTCCATGTCCTACGGGTACAACACAGGGGGGACTTGGTTATTTACTGTTTGTGGAGTGTAATGAGCCACCTTGTCTCTGACTTGGTGATTTGATGGTTACAGCAGGAAAATGATGGGAAGGGAAGAGCAGATGGTGAGTCCCGACCACCACCAGCCAGGCAAAGCCTGCATCCTGCTCCCTGGGGGCCCAGACTGATTTCCCCCAATTACAACTGGTGCTTTGGTCAGGGATGTGGAAGGGGTTTTGACTGTCATCAGCAGAACCAAGGGGCCCTGAGCTCCCCATGGGTGGAGGAGGAGATGTTTCCAAGTGTTTTCAGTGCTTCTTCACATGTCTGTAGTGAAGGGGTTGAATTAGATGTAGCTATTTGACAAACTATGGTCTCAAAGTTGGTAGATGGGGAAAATCTAGGGAAGGTGCCCAAGTTTACTCCAAAATGAGTCCCCCTGAGTCCTTCACTTCAGCTGGAGGGAGGCTGGTGTGCAGTGTGCAGCCCTGAGACTCTGCCATGTGCTTGCTTCAAATGTAACTTAAAAAAAAATGTGTGGAGCAGGATTTAATCTTTTTACTTTGTGACTACAGTGCTAGAAAGATAAAGGGAATATCTGTAAACACCTGGCATGGGTTGGAGATGGATGGAAGGCATGTTGGTATTTGTTAGAGACCAGTTTTAGAAACAGAGTTCTAATTCTCCTTTCACTGATGTTGTAAAATTTAGGGATAACTCCATGACGGTCAGTACAACACTGAGGGGAAAACAGAGTGAAAAATGTCTTCCCACCCAAAAGAAGGTGTTTCTTGGCAGGTGCATTCTGGCCGTGGCCTGTAGGTTGCAGCAGTGTATGCTTTTCATTAGAACATGCCACTTCGCCCTTTGTTTTCCCAAAGTGGAATTCCCCAGTGAGATAAACCAGCTCATATTTAGCCATATCACTTAAAAAAAAATAAAAATAACCAGCCTTGATCTTTCTGGTGTGACAAAATGATGTTGTTTCTTCAGCTTTTTGATGTGTGGGCATGAGGTTTGCTGAGCCCTTTGGACCAAGTGAATCAGCAGCACAGGAGGGCCTTCCCAGCATGGTGGGAAAGATTAGGACACACCATGAGAAATGCTGGGAAAAACCGGGCCTGGAGGTCCCGTTAGGTCAATTAAATTTTTATATTTTGAGTTATTTTTGGATCCCAAGTTTGCACAAATCCACGTGCAATGGGTTTGCTGATGTCTGTCAGCCCAGTGCATCATGCAGCAATGGAGGTGTGGAGATAATGTCCCACCACACGCAGGACTGCAGCGAGAAACTGCTCCCCTTTGACATGATCCTGTCACGTGCTACCGAGATTAAAAACTTTAGCAGATGGCACTGATGTAACTCGGCTGCAAAGACTCAGGAATAAACAACAACTTCATGTGTCAAGTTCATTCACTTCATTGATTGCTCACAAAATATTAAAGTTTTTTACTTTGTGACTGTAGTGCCAGAAAGATAAAGAGAATAGTTGGAAGAATGATAGCTAGTGGGAAAGAAAAACAGTACAAACCAAAATTGTGTGTGTGTTTAAATGACAAAATGTTCTGGTTTGCACCAAGAAATGCTGAGAGGAATCCAGCACTTTGTAAAGCCAGTCATAAACATATAAGAATATATGAATGCCAATGGAAATTATTGACTGAACAATCTTCTTTTTGGCGGGAAATGTTTTATCAATATTTATCCTGCTCTGCTGGAAATACTAAAGGCAGAATGGAAAAAACAGTCAAAACTCTGAAAAATTTAGAGCATGTTTTCAACTGGCTGAAAACCAGGAGTCATCAAGTGACTTTTTTTTTTTTTTTTAAGAAAAAGCAGTCTCTGTTTCTTCAGATTCATTTGGCTTAAGGCCAGAAAGGACCTTTAGATCATTTACTCTGGCATTTTGTTTAATGAAGGCCAGTTACCCCTATATTTAGCCTGAAAACTTATATTTGGTTAACTTTTTTTCCAGAAATGCAAATAGCGTCTAGTTTTGACTTGTATTACTGAGAACTGCAGAACCCACCATTTCCGCTGTATTTTCTGCAAGCAATCTATAACCTTCCCAATTAAAACGTGTTCTTGATTGCTCCCTTGAAATTGTGTCTTCACAGTTCAGACCTTGGCTTCTTGTCATGCTTTGCTGCTTTAGATGAAAGGGTCCTCCAATGTTTTCTCCTTTTGTGTGTGTGAACACGCTGTAATCACCTTTCCACTGTTTTGCTGCTTAACCAGATTGATTGAATTCCATAAAAAATATATAAGACATTTTGTTAAATTATTTTAGAGCCGTTCCTTACTCAAGTTTTCAGCAGCCTTGAAAAATGCAAGTGCTAAAACAGGATAGTTTTGCTGGTGCTGTGTGCAGAGGTAAGAATCCACCCCCAATTCTCTTCTTTTAGAATATCCAAAGGTCAAATTTGCTTATTTGCCTCTTTTTTTTTTTTAATTCTTTCCTAGAATGAGGGCTCATATTCAGCTGCTTAACTCTTTCCCAGCCCTCTGCTTCATGCAGTCCTCCTGGCAGCCTGTGTGACCTACATTCCTCACTGACAGCTGGGAAACTTTGCATTTGGTTGGATTAAGCACACCTAGTCTTCAGTGCCCAAAATTGCTAAATAATGCATATTGATCTCCGTGATTAACCCCTTATTTGCTGACCTCGATCCTGCGTGTCAGATTGCTGAGGCTTTGCAACCATTGCCTGTGGTTGCCTTGCAACCATATCGTGCTGCAAACAACCTCTCTTCTACAGATGTTTTGTAATGTTTTCATCACCAGCATGTTGTGTTCTGCTGAGTCCTGTGACTCACCAAACTCCGTGTGCTGCATCTCCGTGGTTGTCTTTATCAAGGAAATTTGTAATCTCATCAGAGAATGACATCAGCCGTGTATGATGAGGCCTGTTTACCATAAAACCATGATTGCTAGTGTTAATTATATATCTATACTTGATTATTTTAATTAATTATCTCTATTAATTGGTGTTTTTATCAGCTTTGCCTCGGCTGGCACTGATGCTGGCCAGCTGGCTCACACTTGAGCTCCACTTGACTCTTGGCACCACCCGAGCTGTCGTCCACTTTTCAGGAAATCTCTCTGTGTTAGCATATTTATCAAAAACTAATTTCGGCAGCCTCGATCTCTGTGGCTCAGACACTTAATGTCACTGGTATTCTCTGTGCCCTCCCTCTCCAGAGGCAACAGCTTTCTTAAAAGGTGTTGGGAGGGAGAACTGTCATCACAGCGCTGTCACCCAGGAGTTCCTCTATGTCCTGGCAACTTTTGTGTTCAATTGGCGGATGTTATCACCTTTGGGCCTTTCTGTCATTACAGAGCAATTGTTTTAGTTCTGCCTCTTCTTGTGTGGATAAAATCAGATGGCAAAGGCATTTCACCTAACACTTCAGGGCAGATATGTGAGATATACGAGCTTTAGCAACCACCAGTCCCCAGCAGTCTTCTCTTGTGTGTCGATTTCTGTAGCTCTGCCACAGTCAGAGGCAGTGAATCACTCGGCTCTGTCCCATCCTGAAGCTAGCATTACCCCAGAGAGCTCAGCCACCAGGAATCTCCCAGTGATCCACGCAGGCTTGCATCCATTTCTCCCCCAGCACAGGCCACGGCTGCGTTCCTGGGGAGCAATATCGGCCTTGCGTGGGCTGCAGTGGAGACTTGTGCTGTGACGTTTCCATGTGAGCAGCACTAAAAACAGCCTCAGGCACTCTGTGAGTCTTTCAAACAGAGCTTCTATTTAATTTGGTGTGTTATGGAAAACTCTGGGCAAGTTTTCCACTCAGAGACATTATATTTTAAGGGCACTCTGTGAAGTACAGCGTTCTTTTTTTATCATTTATCTCTAGGAAAATAAATAGAAGTCCTTATAACAATTAAATTCCCATCTGTTGCTCTCAGGAAGCCAGGGGTATAATGCCAGAAAAGTAAACCAATCTTTTCATCAGTTGTTGGGTATTTGGATTCAGTGATCAAGGAGACAGTTCAGTGAAACACATATTCTAGTTCGTATGACTAAAGGAGAAGGAAAATCATGAGAGAAGAACCGTTTAGGTCCAAACCCTGGACATGATGGAAAAGAAATTAAAGGCAAAATTGTCCAGATTCACCATGGAACCATCCATCTACAGATTCTCTTCCTCCTTGGAAGTGCGTGTGACATTGTGGTAGAATCGCAAATGGATCTATAGCACAGAATGTGTGACCAAAACCAAATTCGTGAGCGAGGGTGAAGAATTTTGCCAAAGATTCTGATAATTTAGAGCAGGTTTAAAAATCTCTGTCTCAGGAATAAGTGGCAGCCTCATTAGCAGTACCTCCAACCCCTACATATCCCCGTTGCCTGTTGTTCTGGGAAGAACCTTATGCACAAGCAATGGATGCTCTGATTTGGGCTGCATGCACAGAATCG
The DNA here is from genome assembly GCA_013400235.1 of Oriolus oriolus. NCBI lineage: Eukaryota > Metazoa > Chordata > Aves > Passeriformes > Corvidae > Oriolus > Oriolus oriolus. The sequence goes on along the minus strand of VXBT01008029.1, from coordinate 929,905 downwards.
TTCTAAATCTGGCTAACAAATGCCAAAATCTTGACTGAAAAGTTGTGATATGAGAAGCACTTGTTAAAGCTGCCTGCAAACATATCTCTCATCATCCCCACTTTGCATACCCAGAGGTTAGCTCAAATAACTGACAATAATGTCAAGCATATCTTGTTTATGCTATAATTATCTTTACTCACATATGTCACCAAACATAATGGTTTTCTCAGTGTTTTAAGAGTCCTTTTAGATAGGGAGATGTGGAAATGTCTTTCTAATACGAGTTTAGGAGCGTCTGAAAGAAGCTGCAGCTGAAGAGAGGCTGGGATATGCACAGCTGTTTGTGCTTCCAGCTGGTTTTTGTATATTCTGCGGGTGGAGCAGACATTGATAGCTGTTCCCTTATAAAATATGTAACAGTACTTTATGACCTAATATATTTTCCAGTCCTAGGGCCTGATCCAGAGTCCACTTGGCTCCCTGAGCAGGCTTCCAGTGCCACCAGTAGAGCTCTATCAAATTCTTAATGAACCAAGGCTAGTGAGGGGAAATTTAGGGCCATTATCTTTGTAGGGTTGCATATGGTTCGGTGATGCTCCAACATTTGCCTCCAGAATTCTCTCCCTGCTGCTTCCCTTGCTTTCATGAGCTGTTTTCCACCGCCCTTGAGAGGTTTATACACGACAGCTCTGGGTCTCTGACGCTGTCTGAGGCCACTCGCCACCGAGTTGCAGCCGTGGTGCTCTCTTGCCTCCTTGGCAGCCTTCCCCAGGAGAGCTCCAGGCCCCACAGGGGTTGGTAACGTCTTGGTGACATTTTGTGGCACTCCTTCAGCCTTGTCAGTCTCGTCATGCTTCCCTGTGTCACGCATCGTCAACTGCAGGCTCCTAATTGCAACTTGATGTTTAAGTCCATCGGCAAGGGTTGCTCGTGGGTCAGTCTGTGCTTCCAGAGCCTCGGATAGCGGGGTGACAGGGGCAGCAAACTGGAGGTTTTTATCAGGGGAGAGCTCTGCAGAGCCTTCACAAGGGGCTGGTTTCCACATGAGGGGTGTAGCCTGAGTCTGGGACATGGGGAACGTGAGTGAAGGCAGGAGCCGGACTGCTGGAAACAGAGAGACTCAAACCAGCCAGAGGGAAGAGGAAGGTTCTGTGCTTGCCTGTGGCCTTGGAACTCAGTGCCCTGCTTGAAACCCGTCTCTGCCTTCTTTAGGTCACACAAACCGTGGCTCCAAAGCCAGGATCCAGCCCTTCTGCCAGCAAATTCTGTGTGCTTCGCTCCTCACCAGCACAGGCTGCTTGAACAAACAAACATTGCTTCGCCTCTTGTGCAGGAGAGTAGGCTCTGCTGGCTTTCCCCGCTCCCTTTGGGCGTGATCCAAAAGGGCTAAAGCAGTTTCAAAGCTAGCACGGGTGTGCCAAGTACATACACATCTCACCGGCTTGATGTGGTTGTGCTGGGGACTCCAAACATTTCACACCTACTGAAAGTTTCTGGGAAATGTTGTTTCCACTCCTGCAGTTCCTGGTTTTTGCTCTTGTTTGTGCTTGTCCTTAGATCAAATGAGGCTAATGACTGAGGGGTAGCCATGCTTCCCAGGGATTTGAGGACTTAAATGGTTGAAAGCTATTAAGAGACGTGCTTTGCTGTTGAATACATTGAAGCCTTTTGCTGCAGGGGATCATCCTAAAGGCTGTAAGAAAACAACAGCTCTGTATTTTGACAACATCAACTCACAACTTTGTTTTAGAACAGTCTTTTTTCTGATCCTAATGTAGGTCATGGCTGCAAGTTAATTTGTTCCATGTGCCATTATGATGTAGAATACATTCAGAAAAACAGGGTTTTCCCAGGGTGAGAAAAAATTGTGTTTACTAAGCAGTTGCAGTCTGGTTTATTTTTTATTTTCTCCCCTGTGCTTTCCCATGCTTTGCTTCTCCCTCCTCCCTTCTTGTTTTCCTGCGTTAGCCGCCTGATACACATGACTGGGGCAACCAGTTTAACTCCCTGTGCTCTCCAGACCTCTGGATGTGCAGGCAGAGTGGACCCATCCCAGCCTCACCAGGGCTCCTCTGCAGCCCCCTTGGGCTTTAGTCATTGCATAAACTGAGGCAGTGCCTTATTTCAATATACCACATATTTGGATTAATAGATTTTAAGGCTTGGTTGGTGATGATAGAGGCTTTATATGTGGCCTCTCCAGTGCTACTGCGGTGAATTTACTCTGGTATCATGAATTCGTGCAGAAGAATGAAAATCCTAATTGCTGCCGCCAGAAATGAAAGCCCTGTACTCACCACTGCCATCCCGGGACAATTAATCCTACCACAGGTCACCAGACTCATTTTTTCTGTTTGGCTTCTAAGTTCTTTTGCAGATTAGAAAGAATCTTGCTGGAGCAAGGGAGATGTGGGGTTTGGGGTCTCATCCCAGTACAGCTGGCTTGGCAATCCCAGTGGGGGCACAAAACAACTTTTGTCCCAATCCCCTCCCACCACGGCTCAAAACTTCACCCACTGTTGTACAGGCTCTCTGTGTGCCTGGAAAGGTATTCCTGGCCACTTGAACTAAACTAATTCAGGCCCTTTGAAGACTGCAGAGCCTGGAGAAATATATATTTTATATATGTGTATATATATATGAGAAAATTATTCTAAGTTGAACTTCTTTCCCTATCGGTTTTTCAGTTATGTTTAAGTGTGGTTATGCTAAAATACCACAAGACAAAAGTGTCTCTCACAAAAGTGTGAGAGCCCTCACTGAAAAAATATTGAAAATGTAGTGAAATTATATGATGGATGTCCAAGTTGAAAGTTGAAGCCTTTTTCCTGGAGTGTCTTTGTCAGCTGCTAAGTCAGCCACGTGAAGACTGAGGGTCACCGTGATGTTGGGAGCCCTGTGCATGGTCTGTGCAGTAAAAAAGGCAGTGAAAGGTCACTTTTTCCCTGTTTAGCTTTTAAATTCTTTGTACTGCGTTATTAGGAAAACTTGGTTTTTCCAGCACATTAGAGAGCAGGTCTTCTGTTGTTAGAATGGTGTAGCTCCACCTGAGTCAGTAGATCTCAGATGGGTTGTGGTAATTAAGGGTGGCACTGAGCCTCAGTCCTCTGTCAGAGAAAGCAAAATGTTTAGTTCCTCTAAAGAAAAATGGATATCTATTAGCTGTTAAAATCTGAAAAAAAAAATATCTTGAATTAATGTGTTCCACACCAGCAAAAAGGGCATTTTCTCCCTTTCACCCTGTGTGTGAAAATGTTGTACAGTTTTACAAGCGGTGGAAGTGTGAACAACAGTGAGACAGAGCCCGTGTGACTTACAGAAAAGGAGCAGCACAATGAGAGAATGTAAATATTTATGAAAAGACAAAATAATGTATGTAAAATTATCTTACAATTGAGACATAAGGATGCTTTCGCCAAGAATAATATAAAGAGAGAGAGACGAAAAAGTAAATGCCACTCATAGGGATTTTGGCATAACCTAGTAAAGTGCATGTGGCTGCACAGTGCAGCTTGATTCTGCAGTTTTAAATTCAGGAAAATCTCTGAATTTGTCACATTAGTGACAGCACCTCACACCTGTGCCCAGCGAGGTGCTGCTTTCCCCCCTCAGATTTGTCTCGTGTTGGACCACAACTTCCATTTCTTGCTAAAAAACTCTCATCACTCTCATGGTGCTAAATTCTCTTCTCATTTGCATGGAAATGGAAGGACTGAAGGATGTCGTTGCCAGGTCACAATGTCAGATTTCCAATCAGATCATCAAAATTAAAAAGCAGTTTGATAAACCCAATTTTCCAGCTGAAAACACAGTATTTATAATAGTTGTAATCTTTGTAAATTATTCCTGACCCAGTTTTCATATATAAATGTCCTTGCAGCACTGGCATTTTTTCTTTCTTTCTCTTTTCAGTGCCTATTTGCAGTTTCTTGCTGAGACATAAAACATTATCATGTAAATGGTAGTTTCCTTAGAAAGCAAATCCACTGGGATTTTTAATTAGAATATCTTTGTGAACATCTGAACCAAACTGTAGCACACTGTGAAGTCTGGGTGTGATGCTGAGCAGTACTGCTCGCGTTGTTATTTCACATTTGCTGTTAGAACTATTTGGCAAAGATAAGATTTCAAAATGCACAGCTCAGCCACATAAAAGTTCTTGCAACTGTGGCAAAGTGAGGGAGCTTGAAATATATACAAAAGCCTTCTTTGGTAGAAGGAGCAGGGCAAAATGTGCGATGAGAAATTACATTAGTAGTCTTTAATTTATTATGAGGGCAATTTTCAGAATGCAGTGTCAAGGTCCTTCATGTTTATGAACATTTTCTGCGCTCACCTAATAACTGAGAGTCAAGGAGAATTTATCAAATTAATTTTAGTTTTGGCTGGAGAGTTAGACTTTTTAAAGAATGCTAATGATTTTACCCAGACATTAATAAATCTGCAGTAAGGCCCAGCATGCAGAAGAAAAATGAAGGGACATTTTTGTCCTTCATTCCCTTTCCCTTGGAAGGCTGGAAATGCTATTTGTCTGTGCTGCTGGTGCTGAGGACAGGTTTTAGAGCGTGTGGGACAAGGTCCAGGTGGCAGTGCAGGTTAGAGGGGCAACTCTAACAAAGGTCAGTGTTATCCTTTGTCTGTGGGGAGATGCCATTGTCCCATGGCTGGAAGTTTGAGGGAACAGCATCACCTTCGTGAAGCAGAGCTCTGGATGGCAGTAAATGCGTGTCTGAGAAGGGTGGGCCTGCACTCATCCTCATTTTTAGCTTTTTCCTGAGCATCTTTTGATGAGCATTGCTGGAAACAGGTACTGCTGGTGTGCTGTTCTGGTGCAGCCTGGCTCTTCTCAGGAGCTTTTCTTTAATTGCACAGCAACCTCAGCCCCTGGTGTCCCACAGGAATGGATGTTACAGCCCAGAGGCCGTGTCCAGGCAGAAATCCATTTAACTAAAGTGAGAACCTGAGCATCTCCAGCTCCCGTTTGCCTCACGGGCAGCTGGAGACATTAATCATCTTGCACAGGACCCTGAGCATCTTTCATAGTCCTAAATGAGGATAAACAATGAAGTTGATTTTGTTTTTTGCAGAAAGTGGATGTTACTGAACGTGAAGCCGAGAATACAGTTTAGTCTCTTGCTGCCACCTCTGCAGGGAGAAATGTAATTATATTGAGCTCTGAGTAACTTTGTTTGGGACAACTTATTTAGCCTCAGTGAAAGTACCAGTCCATTCCCCAGAGCATTTAAAAATGAGTGCTGGTGTCCAGCCTATTGCCATGGCAGCTCTGTGAGGGTTTATGTGATACACAGCACACCAGAGCCTTCCAGTAATTCCTCTGTAGGTTAATACTGAAAACAGAGCTCTGCGAGTCTGGGGAAACACAATATGCAGAGGTACAGCAGAGCCTGGGCAGGCATTTAAAGTGAAGGTAAGTAGTGGACAGAAGCCAAAAGCCCAGCTTTCCTCCATTTTCATTTCCTCATAAATACAAATACTCAACGTCCATCGCTCGCTCCTGCAGTGTCACAGGCTTGGATTGAATGCTGTGAGTGTCTATTTCTGCTGCTGGTGATGGATAAATTCCCAATGAGCTGCTGCAAGACAGCACGTGGATTTTCCTAGGTGGCATCATTCAAGAAGCTTCTCGCAAACTCTGGCTCAGTTTAAATGACTAAAGGATTAACAGGGTGAGACACAGCGAGGAAAGCAAGCCCTGGGATTTGAAAGCAGCCAAAGCAAACACACTCTGGAAAATAGACCTGAGGGTCTTTGATACCTTTGAGTAGTTTGGGTTTTTTTTTTTTAAGAGCTGGAGTGCTATTTCTCCTAAAATAGGTTATGGGTAGGGTTCAGGAATCGTTCTCTGCCTCCAGCTTTCTGTATCATGCATTTTCTCCCCAGAGGTACAGCGAATACTCTCTTTGCTGAGCAGAGTCAGTGAGGAGTACAGGCTCAGGGTGAAATCTCTCCTGCATCATCTGATGTCACATATGCATCTGGATTGACTCCCAGGTCCATTCTCATCTGTTTCAACTTGCAAAGCCACGGCAAGAATCCAAGAAAGAGGTGGAACACCCTGTAAAAATTCAAAGTGCTTGCTACACCCAAATACTTAAAATCTGAAGGTATTGCCTAAGGAGTTTGCTGTGCAAAGGCATTATAGTATAGAAGGCAACAAAAAGACAAACAAATTTAAGTTGATGGACAGAGACATTTGTAAAACCACCTCCTTTCTATCTCAGCAAAAATCCTCTCTGCTCCTCTTTCCTCCGCTGAGGCCTAAATGGAGTGAGATGCTTGGATCATGTTCTCTCACAGATGCTGATGTAAATGAAAACTCAGAAATACCAGGTGAGGCCTTGGTTCTGTGAAGAGATGGCACACATGGAGCTGTCTGCTGGTGGGCAGTGCCCAGGGGTTGGTGCAGCTCTGTGCAAGAGATGCTGCAGAAAGAGGTTCTGCCCTTGAGGGATGTTATCACCCACCGTGACAGAATTCACACTGCTCTTCCTGCTCCCGTGAGCTAAGAAGAGCTGGGCTGGAATTTTCCATCAAGATGTTTTTCCTAAAGAAAATACAATTTCTGAAGGCGGGGGAGATGGTGCCTTTTTGCAGTTTTAATTGGGAAAAAAAATTTGCCTTGGGAGTTACAGGATCATGCTGCCTTGATAAACACAAATACATTCTGGCAAATGGGACAACACTGATGTGTCATTTCCTTGTGGGTAACTAGCAGATCTCTGAGTGCTGGTGAGAAGAATCAGATTATTCTTTTTTGGCTACCTCACACTGGAGAAAACTTCCTTACTTGAGCATCTTTAATGGGCACTTCAACGCTTTCACATAAATCATTCACAGTTTAAAGGGTTTGTCTCAATGCTTTGAAAAAAAGCATAGAGGAAAGGAACCCTTATCTGGTACCTGTTGATATTGCAAGATTTTTGCCCTACTAGATAACAGAGATCAGACCCAAAGTGTCTGATCTGAGGGTCTTTACATGAGAGAACCAGGACTCAGTGTGCCAAAGTACACATCTGGCCAGCAGGTTACCACATTTGTGGGAAAAGGCCTGTTTCATTCCAACTTATAATACACAACAAATGTTTGTTGGTTTAAAAAAAAATCCCCACAGCCCAAAACACAAAGATTTGCTATTCTGAAAATAAAAATTGCATGAGGAAAGAAAAGGAAAAACAAAAAAAGAAAGGAAAACTTTGCTTTGTTTTTCTGTGGAAGCCATATTCCCACACCATGGAAACAGTAAAAAATCGAGCTCATAAGGATTTCTGATGATGGGATAACCGTAGGTTCTTTGTTCTGAATATAAATTGCTGCATTAAAATGTGCTCATAAGAACGGCAGCTTCAGTGTGAGTAGCCAAGAATAAGAAACTCAGCTTCATAAAATGACACCTAATGTGAAAGCTGTCCAAAAGACATTACTCCATATATACTCCAAAAAAAGGCCCATTTGCTTTTGAAGCAAAAGAATGGCTAAAAAATGCAGAGTGCACCAGAATCTTGTTGTTCAGGAGCAGGCTTTTAAATAGGTTTGGAAGTTGGTGCTTCTTTATTAAAAGCCTTTATAAACCCAGTCAAGCCCCTTCCATGGAAATTAGCTTTTGCTGGGTTTTATTTTCCTCTGTGGAATGATGTGGGTCATGAAAAGAGCCCTCTAAGCTGGTGGAATCTTTCTTTCTTGCTCCAGAGAAAAGTCAGGGTGGAATTTTTGCCCTATGCATTCAACCATGGTGGTGACACCAGGCTTTTGCCCACTTTGCCTGGATATGGATAAAAGCAGATTTGCTTTTAGTCCTGTGAGCACATGGGGAGAAGTTCCGCCAGCTGTAGGGAGAACGCTCTGCCTCTGCCCCTTATGCTGGAGTGAAGCCAAGATTTTGATAAACAAAATTTAAATGATATAGATTAAATTTCCATTAACTGATTCTCACTGAACTTATGCTGATTTGATGCCAGTGTACTTCCAGGGACATACAAACAGAATTTGAAATGATGAAAGCCCTTTGGGAGATCAGAACTGAAAGCAGTGTAATTTATTTTTTTCCAATGTAAGTAAAGCTGGCTTGAAACTAATTGTATTAGGCTTTATACCCTTTCTGCTAGAGCAGCTGAAGATATGAATGTTTTAAATTAGTGAAGGCAGTTTCTCAGTGGAAATGAGCCTTGGTGGCCGCTCAGACAGACAGGTAGGGAGAATAAGCTCAGCACATTTCATGAATGCAGGTGTCTGGGTAAAGAAGAGAAATCCTATTAGTGCCCAGTTAAGAGAATGGCTGTATCATGAATTCAGTGCTTATTAGAGGATCCAGAGGGACTCCCAGCATACAGATGCAAATCCACAGGAAATTAGGTCCCTGAATTCCAGTGCTCAACGAAATCAGTGTTTCTGTGGAGGTGCTCTCAAATATGAATGGTGAGAAACTGGTCTCATTTATATTTCTGTAAATCAAGAATAACTGCAGAGCAAGGCGATGGAGTCATCATTCTTAGATATTTCAGCAGCTCCCATGGCCTCAGAGTCTGAGTCTTTCTCTATCTACGTGGATCAGTTACTGCCTGTGAGCTGGGGAGATGCTGACATCCTCATCGCACAGACTGCATCTGAGCCACAGAGGGACTGGGGCCTGGCTCCCTAAGATTTAAATATATAATTTCTATTGGTTTCACTACAAATCAAGAGACTTTAGATGCTCTGTAACAGGCCGGTTTTTTCCCAGACAGTACGTGTTGGAGGATGGAACTGAGCTGACGTGTTTTGCATTCATGGTTACCTCTTTAATCACAGAACCCACTTCCCCGGCTGGGGAAGACTGCAGCTCTTCCTCACGGTGTAATAGCCTGCAGGAGGTGAAGGAGGGGGAGAAGGATGTTTTTGTTTTCCCTGTATCATTTTTGGAGGTGATCAGATGCTGCAGCATTCGGCGAGACCGGGGTGAATAACGGGATCCATCGTCCGATGGCAGCTGCTCGTTCGCACTGTCTCACTTCTGGGTGTTGTTTCTTGCTTGTGTTTCCAGAGAAATTTCCTCCTGGGGTAACGATGAAAAACTAGTCACAAATCAACACAGTTCAGAATATATGAGGATCATAAAATATTGCAAAATAAAGCAAACAATACAAAAGCTCAGTGCTTTCATCGTGCAGGGAAGGGCCTCCAGAACACCAAGGAATTTTGGAACTCTTTCAGAGAGTCAGAAATCATGAAACTTGGATATTTTTCATCTCAAGGCTTTTCCTTCTCTCTTTCCTCTCTCCTCCCCAATGAATCACTCAGTAAAAGAATACATTACCTGGAAACACAGCAGGAGTCTTGGCCTTAGTATAAGAGAGCAGATTATAATGAGTATCATACTACAGAAGAGGGAAAAAAGAGCACTAGCAGCCAAAAAAGATAGGCAATTTGAGGGATATGATGTAACTCAGACAAGATGTCAGTGACGGGCTGGAAATAAAACAATGTCAGTCACTGTGAATTAATTATTCTTCCATAAAAACAAATCAGTGGAGCAACACAGCACAGAGTCGTACTGAGTCGTGAGGTTTGGCTGTCAGACAGGGCAGTGGTCACTTCACGCTGCCCCAGGGCACGTGAGGGAGGCTGGTGGGTACTGAGAGTCCCATCACAGGGCAGGCAGGTTCTCAGAGCACTGGAAAAATTGCAATTTCCATTATAATGTCTTTGTACAGGAGAGCTCATAAACCCAGAAAATTTTGCTTTAGGCTGCAACTGAGCTGACAAGATCTCAGCACAAGAGCGAGAGTACCCAGCGGGGAATGCTCTTCACTGAGGAGGACGAGGTTTGATTCAATGAATGAGAGAAAGTAAGGCCATAATTATTCTCTTGGAGGGAAGGAGAACAAGCAAAACATTTAAAGGCACACACTATCAACTCACAGGACTATTGGGAAGCGCAGGTATGTGTTACATCAGTCACAGGTGCACCTGCAAGGCCACAGAACTGCTGCTCTGCTTCGTGGCAGAGTTTGGTTTCGCGCCTTGCTTGGCACTTTGAAATATCTGAGAAAAAGTCCTGACTGTGCCCAGGCCTGACCTTGTCTCCTCCTTCAAAGCAGGACTCACTCCACTTTTCTGCTGCACCCTTGGCTGTGATAATCTCACCCTCCTTAGATGGGGAAAGGTGGAGGCAAAGAATCCCACCCGAGAGTCCTCAGAGCAGAGTTTGCCGTCACATCTTGTCTCTGTCATCCTCTGGGCAGCTGTAGCAAAAACAGCCTGTGAATGGTGTTGGAGATGGAATTGCCCAAAGCCCTTGGGGGTTTGTAACGATGCTCCAGTGTTTTTTACAGATAATTTGGAAACAAATCTGTGCTCTTAATCATGCCCTTTATCCCATGCTGACAGTCCTTCCCATCCTAGCAGTCAGCATTCATTAAAAAGCAACCATTAACTGGAGAGGAGTTGAAACAGGGACAGGGGCACATATTCAGCTGGGTGGGCAGGATGGGTGTGAAGTTTCTATCTGCATCTTTTCTAAGCTATCACATTTTTCCCCTCCAAGCCAAGATTTAGCTGAAGAGGTGGGTTCAGAGTCACACTGTCAACTCCCTTGCTGAGCATTTGGCTTGTGCTGTTAGTGATCGCTTGGGGCTTCTGAGGACTTCCAAAGTGAACTGCTGCAGGCACTGATGTAATATTTTACAGCAAAAAAAACCACCCCAAAAAACCCTTTTTTAGCATTTCCATCTTCTGGGTTTACACTGTATATACATGGAGTAGTTGATAGCCAAAGGAGATGACATTTTTTGGCTGGGATTTTGAGAGAGACTCAGAGGAGCACCATTAGCAGTTATCAGTGATGACAAATTCTGTTGGAGCTGTAACTTCCTCACAGAACGAGGAGGAGTTTAACAAGTCACTGCAGGGGGAAGGAAGCGTTGAAGTTGCAGCTCTCTGAGTGCCCCTAAGAGCTGCTCCTTCCCAGCTACCCAGCAAATGAGCAAAGCCTCAGTTAAGAATGGAGGGGTTTTGTATGCAGGAAATGCTGCAGCAGCTAAAAACAGGCAATTACTGTCAAATAATCGAGTGCCCAGGGGTTCATGCTGAGGGTAATCCCTCAGTAACCCCTGCCCACACCCTTTGAAGATGCCAGGCTCCGACTGCTGCAGACACAGGGGCACACAGCACACCGAGCTCCCCGAGCCTGTAGCCAGCACTACAACTTGTTTTTTCACCAAGAGCTTCCTGTGAAATTCTAAGCAGGGGCAGGTGGTGACATCAATGTGCACATCAGCGCTTTTTAACATTCAGGGGCTTTATTGCATTCATGAGTGTGAGGCCGAATGAGCCCCTCACGCCTTCCTTGGGTGAGTGGACAAACACGAGCTCAAGCTCTGGGGGTGAGCCCTGGTTTCTCCAGTCCCCTGTTGTGCTTGGACTTGAAAGAAGAGGTGTCTATAACTCACCAGCTTGCAGGTGTAAGGGAATCCCTTTCTGCTTGCCCATAGCCTGAGCAGATCATGCATTTACCTGCTGCATGGATTTTTACACACGTTTTGGAGTCCCATGTGAAATATTTGCCACTGAGTAATGGAAAACCGTCTTGGAACTCTTTCAAAGGATCACTAGCGAAAAAGCTTGTTTTATCTATGTACACATGTTAGCCTGTGGTTTGGAAATGCCTGCTTTGTGGATTTGATCCATCTAGATATCCTTAAACAGCTTCTCTCTCAAGGGGTCCCTAAAGCCTGCCAGCAGCTCTGTCCTGCTGGGATTTATCCCTGGGGAGCGCTATAGCCCAGAGTGGGACAGTGTGAGGCTAATGGCTCTCACAAGTGCCCCTGCACTGATAACTGCACAAAGTGCATGGGGCAAAGGGGCGATGGGGCTGCCCCCTTGAAGGTGTTCACATCCCCAAGGGTGATATTTGGGCCTGGCTACACGTTAGGTCAGTGCTGAAACCACGGGGAATAAAGGTCACCACCTTCAGTGGTGTGTCCCAGTGAAAATACCAGGTTTAAATGCAGCATCAGTTTCCCTGTCTTAGGTGAGGATGGAGGATAAATATGTTGGTGAATGATGAGTGGCCTGAAGTGCTATCAAAGGTTCCTTTCAGGCAGATGTGCAAAATCCCTCTATTCTCTGCCCCCTCCCCCGGCTCCAAACACAGATATTTCAAGGTTATAAATGGGGAGAAAATCTCTGGAGAGGAAGATATTGCAAATAAAATCTAATCTATAAATGTCTCTCTTTAAAGGCACAGCCCAAGCTCTCCATTTTATCTTCTTGACAAAGCAAAACAACTCAATTTTGAACTTGCTCACATTGATTTTACATCAGGGAATTCCACCAATTTCTGGGAGATTATTGATCTAAGTGAGATCAAAATCCATGCTTTTTCTTTCTTTTCCTTCAAAATTCTTTTTCATCTATTGATTACGGTTGTGTGATGTGGCTTATTGGCTCTGAGCTAATAATGACCAAGTGCTTTGGGACAAACCAAATTGCTTAATGGGCCACAACACCAGAATTGATTCCTGTAATGACCCAGAAATTAATTAAAGTAATCATTCTCATGCAGTCACGTACCAGGGGGTCTCTAGGATTGTCACCCACCTGGCTACAGTATTTCCATGCAATTCCAGCTGTTGAAAACTGAAGGGATCATCCACGTTTTACATCTCTAAGTGGGGCCAGGCCCTCAGCAGGACCCTGATGGGCCAGGTCTCTGTAGCACAGTCAGGATCAAGCCAACACTAAGCAACAGCAGTTTCTTGTCCTCATTTCTTCTTTTTCTTCCTTCTTTTTTGGGGGGTCAGATGGTTCACATTTACGAAAGGACATATTTCTTCTCGATCACTGAGAGACAGTGATCATTGCTTGCAGCGTTTACAAGCCTTGGTGTTTTTTAAAACACATTTACAGCGCTTGGCTTCCCCAGTGAGCAGATCCAGATGCAGAAAGCTGCAGCCCAGGGAGGGCGTGTGCTGAGCAGAGCTGGAGCTTGTTCTTCCCCATCCAGAGGGAGAAGGCCACAGATTAATTGTGCCTGATGACATAAACCCTTGTCAAACGGCGTGCAGGAGCTTGCAGGGCAAACCAGAGCCCAGGCTCAGATCTGGAACGTGCTAATGGCCAGAGCAGCTCTGTCTTGGTGGGAGAGTGAAGGAGTCCTGAGCCCCATGAAGGGAGTGTGTGGCAGCTGGTGGCACTGATGGACCACCAGACCCCCTCCTGAATGCCTTTGGATAAATCCACAAACACACACTGCTTTTGGAGGCTAAAATGTCTGATTTCTTCTCTGCTCTGACTGTCCACTGAACTCTGCCAGTTCACCAGGTTGCCCCTGGTTTACAGAGGCTGCAGCAAGCAGCAGGCTGGGCCCCATGTTTTTGTAAGAATGATTTTTTTTACAGTATCCTCTTTCTCTAGTTCCATGTGGGCCTCTTTGTCCTTTCAGTAAAACCACTGCAAACCAGTGAATTCCTCCCACATCCAGGGGTGTGGTGCAGAATGAGACACGGCTCTTAGAGGAGATTCAGGCCAGGAGGCTTAGAAGTGAACATGTGTGTGGGAAATACTGAGGCTGAGGGTGCAGGATGCTTTCACAGAAGATGGAGATCACACATGCGTGGACAAATCTCCTTTCCACCTTCCAGCCTGTTAACCTGAACAAAGAGCATGGTCCATTCCACATCCACACCCACCCCCTCTTTCTCTGCCACCTGGTTTCTGCCATTACTGGCAACGCTCCTGCTGTTAGGGTGGTGTTTTCCTCTGGCACACGGAGCAATAATTCTGAAGTTACCCAAGCAATCCAATTCACAAGCCCCTGCTCCTCCCTGCAGGGTGAACCAAACCCGGGCACCTTTGGGACGCTGTCCTCCAAGTGTCTCTGTAATCTGAACCACCACACTAATGCAAAATCACCATCTGCTGCCTCTGTTCTGTGTGGTGCAGATCCACTGAGCTCAGAGTCATGCAGGAACCTCTGGAGACTGTTTTATTGCCAGGTGATGAAATCCCAGAAAAGAAGAAATCAGAACTCAAAAGGGGAAACCAGAGTGGCATGTGGTGTGGTCACGGTGCAGGGGAGGAGCGAAGTCTGGCAACTGTTTCTGTTTGGAAAATGAGTTTGTTTCAGCTGTACAGTTGATAGTTATCACCTGCACAAGGTTTCACCGAGAGCCATCAGTCGCATTCCCCTTCTCTCTGCTCTGTAGCCTTCACTTGGGGTGGGCAGGGAGGGGGTTAAGTGCTGCTCTTCAGCAGAAGGGAGCCTCAGCTGCGTGCCCTGAGTGCACGGGGTGCCAGGGCAGGGACAGCTGTCCTGAGCGAAGGGATTTCTTCATATATGAAATTAATTTGCTCCAGCAAACTTTGCCTGACTGAATTCGGTCCGTGTGGAGGTTGGAGTTTGTGCAGGTTTGGGGTAGGGAGAAAATTGTGCTTTCTTCCTTTCCTATTTCTTTTGCTCTTATGAGGGTTGTTGTTGGGTTGAACAGCAGAGTTTTTTGGAAGTTGGCTTTTCTGCAGTGCTCTAAACCTAGGATTTTTTGGGGGTATGGGGTACTATTTGGATGCTGATTCTGTGAAGCTGTTTTCTTACTCTGTCTGTGCCTTTTCCATGGAAGAAAAATATCAAATGGGGAGAAGATGTCTCAGGAAATTAAACTAAAGAAGGGAATAGGAGGGAAAGAAACAAACACTGATGAAACAGCACACCAGATCTGAGATAAGATCTCTTAATAGAAAGATTTCTACAAAAATGTCCCCAGATCTCTGTATTTGAGCAAGTGGTCCTTGTTGGTATCTAAACCTTTAAGCACAGAGTGACGTTCCCCAGAGCAGACTCAATCCTGGTAGTGGGAATCCACTGCAACCCTTCTGCGCTTTGTCTGTCCTGCAGGGAAGGAGGCTGATGGCACCTGGCTGTGTGTTTCTGCAAGCAGAGAGCAGATTTTCAGCAGTGTCCTGGAATCACAGAGCTTTATAAGGTATGGATAAATCCTCAGAATTGCTGGGAGGAGGGCTTTGTTTTAACTCCTCTGGCCAGGTACGGCCTCTGCCTCGAAAACGCTGTGCAGTGTGAATGAAGAGTGAGTGATCCTGGGTTTTCTGGCTCTTGGGAGGAGCAATTGACTGTATAGGGCTCATTAATTATTGATGCACACATGTAAGAGGGAAACAGGGAGATTCCTTGCCCTGTGCACAGCAGCTCTGCAGAAGGAAACAGATGCTGGATGTGTCTGTTTAATCACACTCGGGGGCAGATGCCCAAGGAATGGGCTGAGCCTCGTGTCTGTCTGTCTGTCTGGTGTGCTGTAGGCACAGGCCAGCTGTGGATTAGCCTTGCCAAAGAAACAGAAGGATAATTGGGCTTTGGATGGCCTTTTAATTCCAAGACTACCCTTGCCTTGCATTTCATCCAGTGCTAAAATGGAAAGATGCTTTAGTGGCTGCAGAGTTTTAAAAGCAGCAGCCTGTCATCAGGCAAGCACTCGGGTGCTGCTGGGGATCCTGGAAGTGTCAGGGCAGCAGCAGAACCGGTCTGCCCTGTCCTGGTGGGCTGTGAAATGTGCTCAGCCAAGGAATTATACACTCGGCCGGCCTCGGTTCGCTGAGGGCTGCTCATTAGGCAGCAAAGATGAAAGTGCTGTTGCGTCCCTTAATTCAAGGGCAGCAGATGAGACTGGAATCGATTGTTCAATAGTGCTGAAGATAATAAAGCTGAGATTTCATAGTGTCTGCCCAGGCTGGTCAGGGGACACAGACCAGCGCAGAGCTTTAACTGTGCTCACGGGAAAGAAAACTCTGGGAGCTTCACTAAGTCCAGCTGGGCCCCGAGTGCTGCTCTGCTCCTTGGTGCCTGTCTGCAGGCAAACACCTCTCGTGCCCAAGGGGGTGTAATAAATAACTTTAGAGGAGATTTTCTTCTCAGAAAGGTTAGGCAGGACAAGCACTCAGGGTGGATAACCCTGGAGGAATTAAAAGCAAAGGTTTGGCATGTTTCCCTCTTCAAATATATCTGAACTCTTCTGCCATGAACAAAGACCTGTTTTAATTTTCTTGCTCATAAACATGACTCATTTTTATAAACAAGAGGAGAAATCTTATTTCTGCTCCTAAGTCTTAAAGTGCAATTAGCAAAGGCAATTCAAGGACTTGCCCAGTACTCAGTTAGGGATAAGAAGCATTGACCAATTAAATCCCTTTCGCTTTGAAAATCTGATTCCTTAAACACAAAGAAAAACTGTTACTGCTGTCTTTTCACCCTATTTTTAAAAATTAGAAAATGTTTAGTTTAATTTGGCACTAATTAATTTTAAGCCAATTTTACATAAGCCATTTTCATCTTCAAAGTCTCTTTTTTGATCTGTCACAGCTGTTTGTACTGACACAGTCCATGACCAATTTATGTCCCATCTTTCTGTGCCCAGCAAAGGCCAGTGTGGAACTACCTGTGCACTGTGGGCATAAATGAACATATGAAAAGCTTGTTTTACTGATGTTGCTGTTTGCTAATGTTACTTTTCTTCAGGGGGTGTGTGTGTTTGTATGTAAAATCACAGCAGCATTATGTCCTACGAGATGGGTTTGGGTGTAACGAGAAAACGACCCAAGATTTAAGCCAAGAGAGCGGAGCTTGTGACTTGTGGAAACGTGGCTTTGATTAAAACACTGTTTGTGCAGCGTTAGCACACACGGCTCCTCGGCCAAGCCACTTCTTGCTGCCAGCTTTGCAGCGCTGCGCTGGTGTCGCTGAGCTGTGCTTAATTAGCTGAACTCCTACGTACGCGCAAACTCCTGACGGCACAGTGACGGCACAGAGCGGCTCGAGCCAGCTCCTGGGTTTTTGTACCCTTTTTTAGAGGGTGGCAGCTGGATTCAGACCTGGGAATCTGCAAACACTGCGTGTCCAGGCTCCCGGGTTCCTGAGTGACTAATTCAAGTGTGAACCAGTTTGTAGCAGGAGGGGCTCGGTGGTCAATAGGACAACGCTCAGCAGTCGTATCCATGAGGGACCAAATAACTTTTCAGAAAATGCTCAAGCATGTGGTTAACAGGTCCCAAGGAGAAGGAGGCCCTTGTTTGACCTGATATAATGAGCAGGAGAGGTATTTGTCCTGCTAAAATGGTGAACATCGAAGTGGCTGTGCTGGCCGAGGTGGCCTGATTTGGTCAGAGAGAGGAGTTTATAGGATGGTGTGTCACACGCAGCTCTGATGTGCTTCTTCCTGGGAGTGGCTGAGATGATGACCCTGGAAGAAGATCCTAGAGAGTCTTCTGGGTCCTCAGGTCCAGTCCAGTGCAATTTCACCTGACTTTCTGCAATACTCTCCTTTAAAGCTGAGTTGAGCCTGAAGGAAGATTTTTGAGAGGAGGGGGCAAGGAAGGTAGAGCAGGTTGGGTTAAAGACATCGCTGTAGGGTAGAGTTTGCCTCCATATGAAAATACTGGTTTTCCCCTGAAAGTTACATTCCTTGTTGCCAGTTCTAGAGCAGGGTGAGTTGCCAGGGGCTGCTCCTGGGCTGCAGAAAGGCTCGGGAGCCACCACAGGACTGAGCTGCCTGGCTGCTGCCACTGCACATCACCCTCTGAGATCCACTGCAAAATGGCCAGCGAGGAGTTAAACACAATGCAGAAAATAATGCTTCCCTTATTTTCTCCTTCTTTCCCCTCCTCCTCCCATGTGCTTTTATTTTTGTCTTGAGCTAAGTGGAAATGTTGGTTTGGTTTTTGAGTTTTTTTTTACTTTGGCTTAGCTTCTGTTGTTATTTGATTTTTACACAATCCTCAGGTACCTAATGAAATTGCCACATGCTCGAGGGAAAACAAGTTTCATAACAGAATGACAGTAAAAAGTTGCTAAAATCCTTTAGGATAGAGGAAGGATTAGAAGAAGAAAATGCAGAATAATGCAGACATTCGTTTAAAGACAACAAAGGGTTCCTAGTCCACTGACATACGAGAATCGAGCAGAAGTATTCATAATTATTAATAACAAAAGGCTGCTCTATTATGACTATTCTATTCAAACTAAAACACATGTAAAGCTCGTGTGTTAGTGAGTGTATTTTGATGATAGGTCTGGTTTAAACCTAATCTGCTGAAATGCAGACAGGATAGGAACAATGCTTTCTCAAGGGATCAACAACTTTGTCCCTGAACAGACTGCCTTATGTAAACACCCATAATTCTGTTAAAATTCATGCAGACAGCTTGGATTAAAAAGAAACAAATATCAAGCAAATAAACAAAAGTCATGAGCAACAGGGGCTGGTAAAGTCATTGTGGGGAAAAGTGCTCTTTGAAGCATATGCCAGTGTATACTAAACCAAGAAAATTAATATTAAATACCACAGGTCACAATATTGAACATATGTTCCACCTTCTGAGAAAGTAGCTAGGAGTCCTCCTTCCAACAGTGGACATCTCTTTTAGTGTGCTTTTTAGTCTTAAAAAAACCCAACCCTGAACTGATAACTTAGGTGTTCACCACCACTTTGGCCTTGACTTTTCATGACACTGTGCAGAATAATGGTTCTGGCTTGGAGCTTGCAGCTGGCACTAATTTATTCAGCTGGGAATAAAGGTGGCTTACCCAGAAGATTTAGGTAGCTGTGGTTACATGGGTTGTGTTTTAACACAGTAAGGATAGAAATGAAATTTCTCAAGTTTTTGTTCCCTTCCAGTGCCTTGTAGTTCATCAAAAGGGACAAAAATGTTGTGTTTTGGAGTTGACACAATGACCTGGGGAAATCTTGGACTCTGCTTTAACTGCTGATATAGGGAGAAAATTCCTTCTCCATCGGGAATTTTTGTTTGGTTTTGGAGGTGTTGTTTGTTTGGGGATTTTTGTTGTGGGGTGGGTGTTTTGGTTTGTTTCCTCTTTTCCTTGTACTCTCACACTTCAGTAGATGATGGGAGCCTGTGAAGAGACTGATGTTCCACATGTTCCCAGTGACCATGGGACCACTGGATGTCATCTAAAATTTCTGGCCTTTCTGCTTCTGCCACCTGCCAGGTTTTTTATCCCTGTTAAAGGTTCTGGGAAAGGCTGTGTGTGAGACGTCGCTGAGACTCAACAGGACTGACTCCAGCCTTCTGTTTTTAGGGTAGGCTCCCTTTTTGTGGGCACCCTGCTTGGGTAGCTTTTGCCACAAGACAGGCCAGCTTACATGTGGGCATTTCAATAAATATTCCCTGCCTTTAGATGAAGGGACGGGGAGGAAATCTGTGGGAAGCTTTCCAAGTTGGTGGAAGAACATGGGAAAAAAATGACTGTGGCTCTGGAATCCAGCACATGGCTGGGGACCTCGGGCTGAGGAACATCCTGAGGGCAGGCTCTGGGACTCCTGAGCTAAGGAGTTGTTTGTTTTCCTGGCTATGTTCAAAGAAACCAAACTCTGTGTGTTTGCAAGTAAACGAGGTCACACCACAGGTGCACCTGGCAGGTTTCGGTAACAGGGAAAGAAAACAAAAGCTTACCAGGTCTGGTTAATTATGGTAGTTCAGATAAAACACTTCAAAAGAGGAAAGTTTAATAGCTGTTTAAGCAACTTCCTGTTCAAGGTGCTTTCTCCTTCAAAATTTCTTTTCAGTGGATTTTCATGGATGTTCCCACTTGGGACCACTGGAAGTTGATTGCTCCTGAACTAAAAGCCTTTCGGTGGGGGTGCCATCTTTTCCTAGCTCGTGACCTTAGGGCAAGACTCTACTGCGACTATGATTTACATCTTGT
The DNA here is from genome assembly GCA_013400235.1 of Oriolus oriolus. NCBI lineage: Eukaryota > Metazoa > Chordata > Aves > Passeriformes > Corvidae > Oriolus > Oriolus oriolus. Next base: position 910,200 of record VXBT01008029.1, on the reverse strand, counting down.
GTGAGAGCTCTCTGGGATAAGACTGAGGAGAAGAATTTGCAAATCTTGTATTCAAAAAGCATTCTCTGAAGGCTTGGTTTTAGCTCAGTTTTCAGTTTCTGCACTGCTTACTTGTGTTGGAAAAGTTATTTTTGGTTGCTTTCTGTGCTTCATTATAATTCTGAAAATGACTAATTTGATGTGACATTTACTAATGTAGTATGATCAGACATAATTTGATCTTATTAACTTAGATCGTACCGTATTAGCAAACATCGGGTTCTATTTGAGAAATTTACACATGCTGCAAATGTGGATACACCTTGAAATCATACTGTATTAGTATAATTTGTCCCCTTAATGTTGTATTTGGTAAAGAATGTCAGGATATATTGCAATTTATAGCTGCCTACTTACAGACTTGCAAAGATTCAGATTGGCTGTGCTGTTGTCATATTGTTCTATCACTTAAAAAAACCCCCACCCTTCTCCATGATACAAGACCACTTCAGTTCAAATATCTGATGTCTTCCTTTCCTTTGGAAATGCTTTCATTGCCTTGCATTTTGGTGTCTGAAATCTAAGTTAGCTGAGTGGGATAAAGAGCTCATCTTGTGGAACAAAGTTTATCTTCCTGTCTGTGTGTGATGATGGCCAGTGTGGCCTGAGGAGTCTGCATGGAGTGGACAGCAATAGACACTGGAGTGGTGCAGCTGGATCAGCTCTAAATCAGCGCCTTAGCCTGTGTGCTGCTGCCTTGTGCTTTCCTGCAGGGCACCAACCAAGTTTTTAAAAAGACTAAATATTTGTTGGTACTATTTATGAAGGAATGGAAAGGCCAGTTGCCTTTTATAACCTTGTGCAGTTGAGATAGTAACTCTCGTGTTCACCTCTCCCATTCTGCTCTGGAGCTGTGATTTCTCTTTGCCAGCTCAGGCTGTAACTAGAATTTTATCTCCTGTGTTCCTATGTGAGACTCTGAATCCTTTTCCTGGTATTTTTTTTTTGTTTGGTTGGTTTTTTGGTATTTTTTAAGGGGGAAAGGAGGGGTTTTTTCCTGATCTTGAGGGCTACTGGGAGCATTGTGCATTCCCATCTGAGCAAGCTGGCTGTGACTGGTAAAGAGACTTTGGGATTGGGGTAATCTTGCAGTGGGCTGAGCATCCCCACAAAGGAAGTGCTTCCACTTGAAAAGTGAAAGAAGGCAGGAGCAGCGTCTGAGCAGGCGTGCAGCTCCTGCTTTCCCAATGGCTTTTCCCCAGTCTAGATGCATTATGGTGTCATTGCAGCAGAAAAGAGGGTTTCTAGTGGAGAGAGGAAGGCTGAACACCCCAATTTCACTCAACTGCCCCAGTGAGGGCTGGGATCAGGTGTATGGCTGGACAGGAGGGATTAGGGAATGGGATGAGCACCAAAGCAGCTGGTAATCCAGGACTATGAAACCCAGTCTGATGAAAAGTGCAAATTGCTTCCCATCTGCAGTGGAAAGAATTTTAAAAATAGTTAAAAATAGAATTAAAAGGAGCAGTTAAAAGCTCGCTGTAAAGGCTCCAGTTCCGACTGCCATGATCCACTGGCATGTGCTGTGCTGGGATGAGCCAGAACGGGCTGGGCACACACCAAACCCCAAACCTCCGGGCTGAGCCTGGCTGAGTTCAGAGGGAGCTGCTGGTGCACACCTGGCTGTGTGAGCAAGGCAGGGCGAGGCCCGAAGCTGAAGCCTTAAACTTCAGACTGCAGGGCATGAGTGATATGTGGTATTTGACTTCTTTTTGTCTGTCAGAACAGAAGCTGTCAAAAAGGCTTTTATTCCTCCATATTCCAAAATCTTTTTGATTTAGTTGTCAGGTTACCCCTTTGATGCAACTTTTGCAGAACCCTTCAATAAGGTTGTTGGAAAGTCCTCACTGAACCAGTAAAATTTTACTGAACAAAAAACTGACCAGAGCACCTACAACAAGATGGTGTTTGAGCTCTTTTCATTGACCATGAGTTTGAAATAATATATTTAGTTTTAGCCATACAACGACTGTGATCCAAAACTGATAATGTTGCTTCTTTCCCAATGTATTTTTCTCTTTTGTGTTATTTTTTCATGCTCTATTTGGAAAATAACAATCAAAGGCAATTCCAGGCTCTTAATTCCTTCTGTTTCCACCACATTGTTCTGAACATTGGGCAAATCCAGCTAGTTGTCAGCCTGAGTTCCTGTTACTCTGGTGTTTTACATCTCTGAAGACAATGCTGCCTCCTGCTCTGCTCTTCAGATATTTTAGAAATGTGATGCTGAAACTTTATTTCAATAGATGGAAATAGGTCAGGTTTTTATCAGGTGATTCCTGCGTTTGCAGGTATACTCCAAAATGAGTAAAATGCCTTGAATCTGAACAGCCTTCCCTTCACTGGTCAGTGATGCAGACATGTTAAGGAGCTGCTGGTCCAGAATACCTTCCTCATCTCATCACACAATCACACATACAATGTCTCAGGCTTTTTTACCCATAATGAATTCCACAGATGGACACAAATTGGCAAGAACTTGCCTCATACTTACACCAGTTCTCTCAGTCTTCATTTCAGAAGAACCTTGGCTTTATTATTTCTGACTCTGCCTTATATATATATCTATCTACAGTCTTTGCAGGTATTGTGTTTGCATGACAATTCAAAATTCTTGTGTATTTTAGCTGGATTGGCTATTTCAGTTTAGATTGAAATTCACTGTTTTCATTAGGTACTTTGTTGATTAGGTTAAGTTTTATCCACTTCTTGCATTGTTTTTTAAGATAAGTGCTGGTATATGTCCAAGTGTGGACAAACACTCAGGGTGTCAGCTCTGGTGTAACAGTTGCTAACAGGGACAGAAGCTGGGGAAATGCCATCAGGTTTTTGTTGTAGATGTTCTTCCTCTGGCGTGGTGGATTATAATTTCATTTGTATATATACAGACAAACACAATAATAATTTCTAAATACGATGCATCATTTTCTCTGTGAATTTATAATTTCATTGAGGGGGTGATTATTTCCAATCACTTGGATTCAGCGTTTCTCAGAGTGTCAGAAGAGTGAGGGCTGCAAGATGCGTCAAAATCTCAAGGTTGGGCTGCTCCTTTGGGCTCCAGTGCCTGCCAGGACAGAAAACTCTACAGAATCCTTCCTTCACACACCAGGAGCGCTCACTGGGGAGGGTTAGTCAAGACTAAATCATTCTCCTGCCCTGGAGTTAATGAGTGACTGAAGTAACCAGAAACCCAGTTAGTTTCACCCATTCTTTCACTTGCCCTGCTGCTGGCTCTCCAAGTTTATACAGCCATTTCTGTGAGATCTGTCAAACTCTAGTGGAGAATGTTTTCAGGAAAATTCACTGTTAAGGGAATAAATGGTCCAGATGTTAAAAATGTTGTTTGGGGGTTGAGTAGTATCAGCTCAAGTCAAGACATGTAATAATTCTGCACTGTTAATGAAACGTAAAAGAAAGCAAATTATGAACATAAAGAAAAGGCCATTTGGGGCTTTTTTTTTTTTGTAAAATCATAGAAGTGGCCCATTAATTTCATCATGGGATTAATAGTTCATCTGCTAGCAGTTCAGTGGAGGGAGAATATTCACACAGTATTTTGTTTTATGCTTGTATTACACCAACCTTTGTGGCTGTGACCTGCTGTTAAATGCAAAGCAGGTGCTGGGATGGAATTGGGCCTTCAGATTACACAGACATGTGGACTATTAATTGAACTTTGCATAACCAAGCTCCTATAGATTCATATTTAAATGCTGCTAGTGACCATTTAAATACAATTTCAAATTAAATCCAACCCACACAAGGAAAAAGACAGTGAGCAAGCAGAGCTGGGATTTGATAATGAATTACATGGATCGAATGGGCAGCCATGTGGAACAGTTCTAAATTATAAAACCCCTGTTTGGGGCTGTGGTTCCCTGTCTTGTGCTGCACACAGAAGTATCTTCAACTAAAATTCACTCTCTCAAAAATAAATATAAGAGGATGGGCTAGAATATCTCTTTTAAAACCAGCATCTGCTTTTGAGTAATGGTGTAATGTTAGGTGCCTCACAGGGTAAAATCTTATTTATCCCTATGGAAAGGTGTGAGCAGTGCAATAACAGCTCCTGGCAAAATCTTGGGTTTGGATGGAACTTCAGTCTTCAGGAGCTGAGATTCCTTTTGACTTGATGCAGTGGTGGAGCAGAGCCCTCCTCCCCTCACAAGTGCACCCTCAAACCCAAGTGCTGCATCATCACCCAGCAGAGTCCTGGTCACTGGTGGCAGCAGCAACGATGCAAATGTTGGGAGGATTTGTGTGGTGCTGCTCCCAGCTGACTGTTCCTGCCTGGCTTCTTCTCAAAAGTCATGGCTGGCAAGGAAAGATGGGCAGGAACTCCAATTCCTTTTGATGCAATTAATTAATTCCACCTCTACAGAAAAGTCAACAGGACTTTATGGACTTATTTCTTCTTTTGAGGCTGCATTTGCTCACATAAATTCTGTATTCCTCCTACCAGGCAAGGCACTGGAAGGCACCATTCCTTTGTAGTGCTGCAAACTTTGAACAGTCCTTCACTGCCCTTATTATTTTGAAAATTAATTGCTGTAGCTCTCTATTTTTCTGGGCAAAAGAAATCAGAATTTTTGTTTGAAAAATGAAATTTTTGTTGCAGTAAAGGTACTGCTTTGCCCCAGTAGACCTCCAGTTGCACAGAGTTGTTGATAAGGAGAAAGGAATGAATAAACACGGAGCTATTACAAGTGATTTGAGCAAGTTCAAGTGAGGCAGAGGAAAAGCATCCCTTGCAGGGAGGGTTTGCCACGGGAAGTCCCGAGGGAAGTTGTGGAGCCTCTCTCCTTGGAAATGGCTCACGTTAGATCACAGATGACACCTGTGATTGATGCTGCATCTGTACGACCCCTGTGACCTCTCCACGTTCCTTATGGCCCTATAATTCTGTGTTCTAGCAGTGAGGCAGAAACGTGGATAAAATACCAGTTTTAGAGCAGCTCCGATATTGGCTTTTACCTCCAAGGTCAGGGGCAATGAAATATGGAGCACCGGACCAGAAGTGATCCTCTCCATCAATGTGTCAAGTCACCTGCTGTTGAAATGCTCAGTTATTTCATCCCTTTTGTGATCTTTATGGAGTTGATCTCTAAGTACAGTTAGTGTCTGTGGTGGGTATGTTTGAGACAGATGATGGTCGAGGTGGTAGGGATGTGTATAATGCCTGTTCAGAGGTCACTGGGCTGACAATCACAGAATTCCTGGCACAGGTAAGGGCATTCCTCTGCAGAACTTTTCACATGCAAATGTCTAATTCCTGGCTTTATCACAGGAGCTTTGAAATACAGTGAACCAGTCAGTGCATTGTCCTTTCAGAAAGGTACATGATGATAAATGCTATCACTTGAAATTATTTTTTTAAAAATCACTACAGTTGGAAAGAATGAAATTTGATTCCACCTAATCACAGATGTTTAATATTATGCAAGTGAGGCTTTTCATTGGTGCAGGCTTTTTATTTTTATGGTGTACTTTTATTAAAATATACCTAATATAAATATTGGGAAATGTATTTTTCAGATGTATATTTTCTTACAGGAAGGTATTAAAAGATAAGGTGGCTTTGGATTTACTGGAGCAAAGCCAAAAGCGTCATTACCTGTGTCACACCATGCTGCTGGATGGAAGCATGTTTGGGATTTTGGGATGCTTTGATTTCAGGGAATTCTTTTCAGCTGGAGCATCTTGTTTGTTAGCAGCTGAACGAAGGAAGGAGGATTGTGGGAAGGCTGTTCTACCAAGGACAAGGTAAAGATCATTGTGGCCCTCTCCATGGATTAATCCATTAGTCTCTATTCTCCGTGTTTCCAGAACATGAATGCTACAATCCATTTTAATGAGGATTGTGTTCCAAGTGCTATCTATCTGACACGAATTTTTGGCATGGTAAGAGTCCACACATCCCCTGTGGGCAAGATCTCTTCCACTTTAGCAGTAACTACATTCAGAATCTGTGGCCCATCTTAATTTGAATTCAAAGCTGAGGGGTAGGTCCTGATCAAAATTAAATTGCTTTTCTGGATGAATGACAATTGTAACCATATTATTTAGTCCTGAAACTGGCTGGTTCATTCAGAGAAATTAAGGCTTAAAAGAGTCATCTGTAGAATCACTCCAGGAAACTGAACATCCTCCCTCTGGGGAAAGAAAAATAGTTAAAGCATCGATGGCAGGATAATTAAATAAATATAAAAACCGTTTCTGATTTGAAATTAGATTTGCTTGTTTTGATGTAGAAAGCTGGTTTGTCTTACACCCTTTTCTACATGAACACTTAAACTATTTATTTTCTCACATAGACCAGCACAATAATATCCAGGCAATTAAAATGTTACTCATCTATTCTTAGTGATATATTTTGAAAATTAGCTTCCTTCTCATATGTGGCAAACTGAGTCGTAGAGAAGTAAAATGTCCTGGTCACAGCTGTATTAGGTTTGCAGAAGAACTGGAAACTGAGTGCAGATCTCCTGAAGCCTGGTGTGTGAATCGTGATGTGTGAAAAATAAAACATAATTCAAAGCCAAGGGGGCTGCTAAAAAAGAAAATTGGATTGTAACCTCTGTCCTGACTTTTTTCACTTGCTGCTCCTAATCCTAATTTCCACTCTCCATTCCTAATCCAGGAGTCAGCACGAACACAAGAAGGGCCAGCATTTTTGTTGAGGTGTTCTGAGCACCATAAATAATTCAGAACTTTATTTCTATGTTGCTCATGCACAGTCATCACTTGGGAACCACTAAAAATAATAGTGAGGGTGATGATTAGCTCCTGGCGTGACTGCTTGAATTGTGATGAGGTTTGACTGGGTTCTAGATGCCAACAAATGTTTACAAACGCAGCCCTTGAACTGTGTTTTCCCCATGTGGTTATTTTCCAGTATATCCTGAGCTCCTGCCCCCATGGTGGTTGTATTGTCTTTAAAGGATGGAATTCTGCCCCGCTGTGCCGTGGCTGCAGTGAGACGAGTACAGGGCTCCTCTCCACCCTGCTGCTTCTGTCTGGTTGCTGTTAGATTGGTTCGGAAAATTGGAGTTTTTTAACAGACAATCCCATGGGATGTGTCTGTGCTTGGGTGGAGCACCCATCCGAAGGCACTGGGGAAGGGCTGGGAAGAGATGCACGATTCATGTCTGCAGCGCTGCTCTGAAGGGTGCTCTTTGTCAGGACAAACTGAGCACAGGTTGGGGTGTCCTGCCCTGGATGAGAGCAGAGCCATTCCTGTGATGTCTTTTCCTGGAAATGTGATGTGTGTGCAATTATAGGCCTTGCTAATCAGCACATCTATCAAAGATTGCCCAGGGAGGGACTCCAGCGAGACCCCTCAGCGAGGAACCTTCCCCTGGCTGGGCCTGGCTTTGTTTACAGAATGTGTTCTGGAGAGGCCCTCGGGGTCTGGGGTTTCCAGGGTGTTTGGGCTCTTGGCTTAACGGGATATTGGGTGTGAGGGAAGTGATCAAACTTAAAGAATTATAACTGTGTGGGCTAAAAGCACTAACAATACACAAAAGCTGTATAAAAGGGTGTATAAAAAGGGTATACAAGAAAAAGCAAAAAATCATCATGGCATCAGCTGTTGTCTCATAATCAGTGCTGATTCCTTTGGCACAGTGAGCTTGTGTGGCTGCCCAGGGGTGGGGTGGCCCCGTGGCATGACTCGTGGACTCTCCTTTTTTCCTCATCAAAGCGGTGCTTTTCCATCTCAGACCATGGAAAACATTCTCAGAAGCGCTTTAATGCATGAGAAAAGGCCTTTGAGGGGGGCCAAGGCAGCTATGTGAGGACTGCAAAGCTTGCATGTGTTTGGCTGAGGGAGGCTTGTGGAGGGAAGTTGAGAAACGCCTTGCAGACGGTGAACTTCAGCCAAGCCAGTTCCCAAAACTAGGCTGCTGCAGAATGACAGCCCTCAAGGTCATGTCAAAGGCACGTGAAACTGCATGGGAATAAACCCAAACTGCAGTCTGAAGGGTTGTGCAGAAAGCTCTAGTTGTGTAAGAAACCCGAGATGATGCGATACTTTCCATAAAGGAGAAACCCCTTGTTAGCGAGAGCAAAGCTTCTGAAACAACCTCTTCCTCTCGGCTTTTCTTGTCCTTTCTGCTCTCATTTCAATAGGCATTAGATGATATGTTAGCCACTGGCTTCAAACTACTGCAGGGGTCCCTGTGAGGGAGGGCAGACTTTCCTGCAGCAGTTCCAGAGGGCTTAGCAGAGCCTGCTCACCCTGACGCTTTTCCTCGAGCTTTTCTCCCTTTCCCCGTGGCAGTGCTTTGCCTGGTGCTGTTGCAGAGACAGCCTGCTCTTTGCATGTTTACTGATTTCCAGCTTTTCCACTGGCAGCACATATTCAATCAGAATTTCATATTAGTTCAGCAACCCACAGCAAAAGTGAAGGCCAATATTACAGGAGTACGATAACAGCCCTGTGCACAGGCTTTCAGATCGTGCTGTAGCAGCTTGCACGCTGTTACCTAAAATCTCTAAACTTTTATGCATAGCCCAACCAAGAAGGATGATAAATGCCTCCATCCCCAGAGCTTATAAAGGCTGGGTTGGAGAAACATCTGCTAGGAATAGATTTGATGCTGGTTTGGGGGATGAGGACATGCATTAGGTGGCTTCTCAAGCACTAATGCTCCAGGATTTCTTGTTCCTTCAGAGGGGAACAAAGGAAGAACAGTGGTGTGGGTGGTGTAAATGGGTTTCTCTCACCTCCTTCTATGACTGTGGCTGTTTCCAGTCACTGTGCAAAGGAGAGGAGCCATTCCTTCTACTCCTATTGCACATCAGCTCCCAGCTTTTCTCCCATGCCCTGATTGAAGGTGCAAATAAAACCAAGCAATCTCCTGATTACCAAACTCAGCCTTTCACTGAGGGGGGGCAGTGCCATGCTGTCTGCACATTGTTGCTCCTTTGTGTCTGCTGGCACTTCCCCAGTCTCCCTGATCTCTCTGGGAAGACTGGTTGTGTTTGTCCAGAACTGCTCCTGTCCTCCTCAGCAGATCCTCTCCCTGCCAAAGAGGAGGTTGGGCGGCAGCCCTCCTTCATTCCCCAGCTCCTCTGTGAGAGAGCAGCTCAGATGTGGACTCAGATGATGATGCACAGTGTACGGCCTGCAGCAAATGTAAAATTGGCTCAAGGAGCCTCCAGCCAGGTGGAACAGGTCGTGGGGCTGGTGGAGAAGTCAGATGTCCTCTGTGACACCTGCCAGAGTCCTGCTGCTAGGAAGGAGCAGAGGCTTGGAAGGGCGAATGAGTTGGGAGCAGAGGAATTAGGAATATCCTTCCATGGGCATGAGGAAATTAAAGGCAGCAGTGTCTTAGCCAACATAAACGGAGGACGGGGCAAGTGAAAGCTGTGCAGGATGCCCGAGGACACGGGAACCAAGTGTAGTTCCCATCCTGCTGAAACCAGCAGCAGCTACAGCCCCTGCTGGATGTGTGCTGGGATGGGCTGGTGGCACTTCAGAGACCAGGGCACGGCTGTGTGAGGCCACAGAGAGGCAGGGAAAATGGGCCCTGTCAGGTTTTGTGCCTTGATAACTGTCCATCCTAAGCAAAACTGGGGATGGCACACTGAGATGGGAAAGGGAGTCCTGTAAATATTGGCAGAAAAGCTCTTCTGCGCTTGCCCTGATGCCTGGAGTCATCTTGATGTCGGTGTTGCTGTGTTCAGCTGTGGCTCTGTTGGAGTTTAGGGTTTTGTGAATGCAGCACAGTTTATCCCAGGAGGAAAAATGCGTTATTGTTAGCCTATTATTGATCTTGTTAATTATAGTAACTGATCTATATTAACTTTGCACCGCAGCTGTAAGTTGCAAGTTTGCAGCTAGAGAAAATGCTGACTCAAAGCCACAGCCATGTGAAACACTAATAACTGGATGGGGTTTTTATTTCTTAAGAGATCACCAGTGCTTTGAATGGTGGTGACAAGCAATGGTTTCACCTGGCTGTGTTTGTGGAATAGCTGAAAAACTAAAGCTACTCTATAAAGTAAAAGGATTTTCCCTTAATGAATATTTTAGCGATTTATGTGTAATTATTTGAACTTCCTAAATTGTAAATTATACTGCTACAAATTCATCCTTTCTAGTTATACAGGAGCTTCAAGTCGTGGTGGCTTAGAGTGCATTAACTCCCTCGAAAATCCCTCACTCATTCCTGTGCAATTTATTCTCCTGTTCTCTGTAATGAGTTAATTTGAATGAAGTTGAGTTGCTTGCTGTATGACTCTGCTGTAAAAGCTGCTTCCAGTTCCCATATCAGCTGGCTGGCACAGCCCCACAGCCATTTCCACAGCGTTATTGCTGCTCCGTGCTCAGGCTGCACAGGAATTTGTGTGTAGGCTTTACCTCCCTGGGATTGTTAACAACAAGGACAGACAAACCTGACAGGCAGTCTTCAAAGCTGTGCCAGCTTGGGGAATACCTGAGTGTACAGCTGCCTTTAACATCCTTGCTGGGTTTAGCATTTGCCACTTGCCTCTGCCCGGCCACAGAGCTCCCACCACAGACCCAGGAGGAAGACCTGCTCTATGGATTACACATGATTCAAGTCTAAGGAAATCTTTCCTATTGACATTTTGGGAGCAGAGGGGACTCACTCAGAGGTCACTAGCTAAAGCAACTCCAGACTCCTGGGCAGGTGATGTATGTGCTGCATCCTTGATGTTCTCGTTATTGGGAAATGATGAGAAAGCAAAGTAAATGACACAGACTCTGGTGTCCGACCTGCAAGGCATGTAGGGTGCTTGGAATATCTAAGGGTTTCTGCTAATGATGAGCCATTATTCTAAATGCTGAAAACAGCTGCAGGTGCTTTATTATTCAAGACAAATCATTGCCTTCATTTGTTTCCATCAGAAACTGACTTAGAGAGCACATCTCTGAGGAAGAGAAATTAAACAAGTGACTCTTTTGACAAGAATTACATATTACTGTAGCTTTGGCATTATCAAGATCTGGTTTATCAGTGTAACAAGATTGTGTGTTTTTAATATAAGACTCAGATATATTTAGTTCAGAGGGAGAACTTTTGAGAAACATGAAGAGGGAAAAGACAGTGATACGGGCAAAAAAAAAAAAAGGAAAACTTTACAGCAGGAGACTTTATGTATGAAAAAGTTTCCTTGCTTTTGAAACTAGAAAATCAAATAACAGGCACGTGCTTTGCTATCAGATGCTTAAACTAGCACTTGGTCTGACACATCTTCCAGAGTTTATCAAGCACAATTCCAGGTCAACAGTTTGCAGAATTCATGTTCAGCTGAGCCCTCATTCATGTGCTGAAGTGTTTTGCTCAGCCCTGGCCTGCAGTTTGATTTCCAGCTCCCATCTTTACCAGGTAGCAAGTGCCTTGAATACCCTGGTGAATAGCAATTAATGACACTCAGCTACTTCAAATGCTGGGATAAATTGCAGCAGCTCCCGAAAGTGGCTATTAGAGCTAATCAGAAAATGCTGTACTTCCTGCAGAAAATGTCAACTTCTTGTTTTTGTAAACCAAAAGCAATCAGGAGAAGTTCTCTCTGCAAGGAAAGCTCCTTTAAAAGAGAACTGCACACGTCTCATAAATATTCGCTCCGGTCGAAACCCCAGATTTCTGTCGGAATGTCTCTGGCTGGGTTTAATGGTTATTGCTGATACTGCCAAATACTGGGATCCAGTTGCAAGGAATTTTAATAGAGGCTCATTTTAAGAACTGCATCCCCTCGAACTGACTCTGTGGTTAGGAATATTATGGCTTGTGAGATTTTGGGGTAAAGTATTGCAAAGCAGAATATCAGTGTTTAAAAAGGATGACACCGTAAAAACCTCCTGAGGCTTAAAATTTATGACCATCTACACCACAAGAGAGTTGAGTCAAAGGCAATATTTCAGTGCAAACAAATCAAATGTGATTGTTTCTCTGAACTTGAACCAGATTTAGATGGTTTTTTCAGACCTGGCATGAGTTCAGCCCTTATTTTGTTAAAACTGTGAAGTTAAATGAGTTTAAAGATTTCCTGCCTATGAATTTGGCATACAGAAGCGAAGTGCATTGGCAGGTGCTGCTGTTGAACTCTGTTTTTGAAAAATACTGCTGCTTTTATTTTATTTTAAAGGAGTTAAAATAAGTGTTTTTATTGTGTTAACAAATCTCTTCAGCTACTTCTGAAAACCAGCAATTTGCCACATCCTATCTCTATGGCATATTTTTATTGCTGCAGACTGGATATCCAGAAAGTGTAATTGTACTCTTTTTTGTTTTCATTAATATTGTTAATTACTTCTGGGACAATATTTAATTGCTAATGAGTTTTGCCTCTCAGTGAAATTTCTAGAGCAAGTTAGGTTAAATTTGCAAAAGGTGTAGTTGATAATAATTCAGCATCTTGGGAATGCTATTTTACAACATTAAATAATATTACATTGAATTGCTATTGCAGAAATAAATCTTTACACTTCAAAAATTAATCTGAATAAGCCAGGTATTCATGCTGCTTTCTGGAGTTATGTAAGAATGGAGTTATAAAGATGTTTATTAGACCATTTTATCTGACAGTTTTCTAGGGACAAAACCAACACCTAAATGTTCATTTCGGCCAGTAAACAAATCCAGAAGTCTCAGATTTCACCTCTGGCTTCAGCTACAAGAGGAGTAGCACCAGTGTAAATAGGAATAAAGTTCCACCTGTACTCTGTTGAACTGTTTGATACCTGATGTTTGAATAATTCGCTGTGCAATAAAAGCTTGAAAGGTTGGTTTTTCAAAACAAACACCTCCACCAGTGACCCTACCCTCACACACAGATCTGCTTGGCACAAGGGCAGGAGCTTTAGTCCAAGTTTTTAATGACTCTGCTCAAAACTCACAAAAGCCAGAAGCTCTGAAAAGCAGCTGCCGGTGGAGAACAACCCCATAAAGCGCGTGAGGAAAGGAGAGGGTTGGTGTGGGGGGCTCCAGCTCCAGGCAGCCACACACCCACACCCCCTCAGCAGCTCGGAGAGCATTTCTGTGGAACTAAAATGCTTTTGTAGGAGGCGATTATCAGTCATTTTGGACACTGCAGGGCAAGGCTGTGGGATTCTTCGCTGCCAGCGCTGGGCACTGGTTGCCTGCAGCCCTCTGGATGCTGTTTTATACCACATGGCTGTTTATTTGGGGTTTATGTTCTTCCTATGCTTCCAGGTGCTAAAGTGGAAGCTCTGCTGTGTTTGCTTTTTAGCAATGTTCTGGGAAAAAAAAAAGGAATTTTTGTGAGAAGGGAAGAAATGAAGGTGGAACAGCTTTTCAAAGCTCAGATTCCCCTGTCCAAAACCCACCTATTTCCTGCAATGCCATAAAATAAACCTAAGCAAATGAACTTCTGTCCAGCTAGTTTCTGGCTAAGCCATGCAATGAAAATTTATTCATTCCCAGTTTTGTCTCAGTTTTCTGTCCCTCTGCTGTGTGAGTTGACCCTCATTGGCACAAAGGGATTATGTATTCCTCGGTGTTGACTGCATAGATCTTGTAAATAAAGCTTGTAAATTGTTTGCTTTGACTATTTGCTCCTTGTGAGATGTGGATGTATTTTTGTGTTTAATCAGAGCATGCTCAGAAGCAGAAGTATGTTTCATGAATAATGGCTTTATCCAAATATAATGAACACAATTCTTCTGAATTCAGTGAATTTTGCATTAGGTCTGAAATAAATGGCACACAGAAAGCATTGGCGAGAATCTATTTCAGTGTGTGCATTTCTCATTTCTTATTCACCTCAAGATATTGTGATATCCTGCACCTTCTCAGAACCAGGCACATCTGTAACTGTGCTACCGGCTTTCAAATATAACCGAGAAGTCAAATGACTCAAAAATATAGAGTACAGAATTTAATATGGAAACTCTGCTTCTTAACAGCAGTGCCTGTTTTGGGGCACTTTTTCCCTGAATCACCAGATGGGTAAATGCATAATACTGAGAAATATTTAGAGGGGGTTTCTTAAAATACGTAAATTAGTGTCCTAGGCAGGATGAAAAGAGTGACATGGGAAACACTGGTCAGCCACAATGAATACTGTGCATCCTGTTTGCAGTTGCTTGAGATTTTGGCAGACTTTTCCAGGTGGAGAAAGTTATTTAGTTGTCATCCTGGACTAAAGTTTCCTGTGGAAGTTGCCCAGAAATCCTAGTGAGAAACCGTGTTTTTTCTTAAAGTCCAAACTGAACGCTCCTGTGAAGGTCTGGTGGAGCCCTTTTGATTGACCAGTGTTGTGTCCTCATTCCAGTGATGCTGTTGCCTCATGGAGAATAAGGATGTGTGATTCTACCATAAATATTTTCAGGCCTAGGAGGATAGGGCAGGGATCTCTGGCCATTTCTTGGAGTGTGGTGGTGGAGCACATGAGCTCCAGCAATAAAATCCAGCCTAAAGTACTTCCAACTGGATTACAATCTGGTGGAATATGCTTTAGCACATTATTACTTTCAGGAGTGTTAGCAGCACATGCAGCATCCCTGTTAGCAGTTATTAATTTTGAAATCTTTTAGCTTTACAGGAATTAAACTTTCCTAAAGTACTGCTGCCTGGCGTTCAGGATATGAAACACTCTTCTGTACAACGTATTTTATTTCATTCCTGTTGGTCACTAAGGAAACAGCTCAGAAATTACTGCCTCTTCCCAGGCAGTGGTTTCCTGTTTGGAGTAGATGTGTTTGGAAATAAGTAGGATCTTGGTGTCCATCGGGTCTGTTTGAAATGGCAGCTCAGAATACTGAGTTCATCCATGGTGTGTGATGCCTGCAGAGGTGATAAATCCGTCAGCTCCCACCACATGGGGTATGAGGAGCTTGCTCCATGTTCTGGTGCTCCAGTTCTCCCCTGCGTTGTGCTGGCTAAATTTTATTCTTTTTCTCAAAATCCTGGGTCTTAACAATTTCTCTAAACAAGAGGATTTATTCCCAGCACGTAGATTACATGAAACTACTGTTTTGCTTTCTCAACAAAGAGTAGGCTGATGTTCTGAATTTAGCAAATAAAGCAGCTTTTTAATGTGAAGAGTGTAGAGGTACTCAAAGATTCCACATGTGAAAGGAAAGGAAGCCTTGATCTCCCTTCCAAAGGCAACATGTAATCCTTTTTTTTAGGAAATAACCACAGCTGCAGTAAACCTGATCCCACTGAAACCACTGGAAGTTTTGCTCTTGGTTTGCCAGCAACTCCTTCCTTTTCTTTATTTTACATCTAGGATACCGTCGACAGAAAACTTTGGGGTATGATACTCTGAATTTTTTCCTTTTGCTAGGGAGATTCTGCATTTACTTATGCCACAGATTAAAAATGTCATGGCAAAGCACTATCTCAATCAACACTTTTAATGATATGTGATTATTCATAGCTTTTTGAAAATGTCATAAGTAGTTCCACTTCACATGCTAACATATGCTTTCTAAACAAATACCAATGAGTTATCTTGGTTCTCAGTCTCTTACATTAGAGTTACAGGTTCCTGAGTAAAGAAGGAAACAATATTTAAGATACGGAGAAAAGTGTAAGTGTAAAGAGATTAATCAGTAAATAAATGCAGATGTCTGGTGTTCAAAGCTGTTGTCCCAGGATTTTATCTATACTGCTTTAACTGATCTGAAAAATGTCTATTTGCCTTTCAGTATGAAATGCAGTAGAGATTTTTAAGCGTAACAGATCTCTCTCTTTAAATGTTCAACAGACTGAGCACTGGCAAAAATGCTGTTTTACAATAAATGATACCCCAAATAAATGTAGGGTGTGAACGGAAGGTGTGGTTCTCGCTGGCAGGGGTATGAGTTACCTCAAGCTGTGTGCCCGTGATGTCAACTAATACTGCTGACATCATTCTCAGATTTTTATAAAACAAACTGTCATCTCTGAACTAAAGATTCCTCCTGTCATCTGCTATATATAATAAAGGAGGGTGACAGCAGTCAGACTGCTGCAGAATGATGAGCTGGGAGGGAGAGAAACTGCTGGAAATCATCAGTGTGGCAGTGACACTTTAACCCTTTTTGTCTGAAAGCCGCCCCGCTGGAGAGGGAGACAAGCAGGTGGGAGGGACGCGGGGCTGTGCGGTCACTTCTGAAGAGCTCCATAATTCCACCCCCTGGGAGCTGAGGATGATGAATTAAATGTCACCAGTTGCATGAACAGGCAGTCAGGAGTGCCAAGAAGAGCTGCTGAATGATCAAATCACTCCCAAGGTGCCGAGGGAGCCTGAGCATCAAACTGCACCCTGGGCTGGACCATGTCGAGACCACCTCTTGCTAAGTGTGTAGGAGGGAAAATTCCATCTCTTACTTGGTTCAGAATTTTGCTGCATGCTTCAGGGAGCATCAGCATTTCTAAACAGCCTAGTTTGGACCAGGATTTTTTCTGGTTGCTATACATACAGAGTCATCTTCACGTGCTTGACTCTCACAGTATCTTCTTCCTTGTGGGATTGAAATTTGCTGTGTTTAGCAATGATAAAGCTGAAATGCTTTTTCGTGTAGCACAAATAATAAACACAGAACCAGCCTCAACAGCCTTTAGGGCAGTTGTACTGTATCACAGCTATATTGTTTATATTAAAATCTGAGTGCTTACTGCAGGGATAACATCCCAGAACAACCCTGTGGAAAATACCTCTCCTCGTCTCTCGTCACAGTAAATTGTAGCAAGAGAAAGTGTCTCTATTTGATGAAAAAATATCTTGCAAGCCTAAGGAAGAGGTAAAAATACACTACCAGCAGTTGTATAGACTCCAACTAGATTTCCTGAGGAAAAAGTATAGGTGAGAGTGCACTGGCATTTGGAGAGCAGGATTTTGCATATGCCAGCTCATTACTCAGTACTGCTATAAAACATGGACAGTTGTTGCTGGAAAGCTACAGGGAGAAAAACGTCACTGATATTCAGGATGTTTATAAACAGTGTGGCTACCTGCACCCAGCTCCGGAGAATTACTCAGTGTGTTTCAGCCTAATTAAATGTAATGGTGTCTTTTTTATATTTTCAGTGCAGGTTCTGCTAAGGAGGCTTGTGACAGCTATTGTGGTATAAGGGTTAGATGTCTAGATGGTGGGGAAATACAGATGCAAGCTTTGGTTACATAAGCCTTTAGAAAGGTTATGTTTCATTGCTTTTCACATTTCATCTAGTTCTTACTGGGGAAACGCTGTACTATAGAAAAATCATTATGCAGATCAAGAAACGTGAGCGTGTTGCTACCACAGGAGAAAAAATATAAATAATTAAATCTTGTGCCACCTCTTTCACAGCCCTAATCTCATTAATATAAAGCAATTTTAGAGATGGAGAAGAGCTGATAACAGCATTGGACTCATGAGATATTTCTGTTTTCCATCCATCAGGCAGGTAATTGTGGGAGTTATGACTTTGTTAGGCAGAAATGTACAGCTCTAAAGAACCGATAACTGAGCATCTCTGCTCAGCAGACAATGGAGCAGCATCCAGTAATTGAATACATCAATAAGCTTTCACATCTCGTATAACTTCAGTGCCCTGGACAGGATAGCATTAGACATAATCATATTTTGATCAGGAGAAAATAGAAGTTGGATGAAATAATATCAATTTTATTTACAGGGCAGAGAAGAAACCATCCAGTCTGTGACAGAAAAATGATTTTTTTTTTTATCTGGCTTTGATCTGGCTCTGGGCTTTGATTTGGTGGCAAATGGGTCTATAACTCATTTACGCCAGCTGCCAGGCTTTTTCAAAGCACAGAACATTAAGCAGAACCCTGCTTCAAGGAATAAATACACAATCAACATAATAAATGGTGACAAAACAGCCTCAGCTCATTCTTTACAGTTTTAAGTTGCTACAGCCTACATGAAACACTACAGATACCCAGCTCAAATAGCACTCATTGATTTGTGGCATTCTTGGGCCAAAGAGCACTTTCCGTGTAAAATGTTAGAATGGGAGTTTAAGGGGGCTTGATGGGGTTGGGGAGTGTCTTTGTGTGAACTTTATTTGCAGTAACACTTGCAGAGTGTGGCAGAAGAGGAGAGGTGATTGGGGAGAGGCGAGGGGAGGGCAGAAGAGGGGCTGTTCATGGTCTCAGCGAGGCCGCAGCCTGCAAGCCTGGCCAGGGCTGTCAGAGGAGATGGGCAGGGCAGGGTGGCACGGGGGGAAGCCCACAGCACCTGTGTCCCAGCGGGATTAGGGCTGGAACAGAGCAGGGAGCGGCTCTCTGGCTGCAGAAAGCCCCGCGTGTTTGCTCCCTTGCAGGAGGAATGGCAGCAGAGCGAGTCTGGATCCTCCTTGCCAGAGCCTGGCATTTTGGGGAGCTGGGCTTTTGGGGTGCAGTGATTGCAGAAGGCTTTGAACCCTTTATTCTGATGCCTTAGGGTTTAGATTTTATATTTTTCAAATTCTGTGTTCCCAGTGTGTGACTCTGAGCTGCCTCGCAGCCTGGCAGCTGCTGCTCTCTCATGCTCACACAGACATAACAAAGCCTCTCCAGGCCTGCTCTGCAAGGACACCCAGCCCGTCCCAGGCCCAAAATGTGTAACCCAGCACCTTGAGAAGGGGGGCAAGCTGAGGGGCAGTTCCATCATTAGCTA